>JAQZBX010009317.1:29695-46423 GCA_029593785.1 Cabassous unicinctus
TTTTTTTTTTTTTTTTTTACCTCAAAGAGTTTTTGAAGATTCAATGAGATATTGTGCAAGCAGTTAGCAAAATGCTTGCTCATAATATATGCCCAATAAATGCCACCTGGCATAGCTGTTATTGATTCTTTGAAACCGGTCATGTGGTCCATTTCCTTATTACACTCTGAAGGTTCTGGTTTTTTTTGACCACCCTCTTTCCCCTCAATGACCATCTCACATCTGCTTATTTTTTGTTTGCTTATTTCCAGATTGTAGGCAAAACTTATGTGGTTATGCAGCAGCATTCCGAGTCAAGCTGTCGTTGTATGAGGATGAGAACTCTTTCTCCAACCTTGGAAACTGGGGAAGGTCCAGTGTTTTCATGGCTGGCAGGTCTGCGAAGTTGGCACTGGGGATTGACTCCATACGCTACGGAATGCTCAGCTAACAGCTGTCTAGAGTTGGGTCAGGTCGGACAGTGGGGAGGTCTTCTGGAATGGGCTGTCCACTGGGAGCCAGGCGCCAGGAGTTAAAGTCTTCAGGACCATCCACTGAGTCATGGAAGGCTGGCATCAGGCTGTTAGCCCTCTCTACATGCATTCTTGCCTCTTCAGAATGACCTGCTTCTGCTTCTCTCAGGTGTGTTTTATAAGGCTTCACCAGAAGAAGTTGAAGAAAGTGGGGATGGAGGCTTGAGATGTTTATTTCCAGTCAATTTGGAACATTTGGCCAATCAGGGTGAACAAGATCATGGATTAACCTTGACAGCTGAACCCAAAAGTAAGTTAAAAAAAAAAAAAAATGTATCCTGGGAGCACAGGCTCGGAAGTCATCCCTGATGATGCTCCTGGGCTGTGAGCATTGATCAGGATTCTCTCCCTTGCTGAGCACAGCCGTGTCCAGAGACCCCAGCCTTGGAGGGCCCCAGAGCACACAGCGAGCAGACATCTCCTCAGGGCTCCCCTCATCCACATCCCCCGATGAGGTTCCAAGATGAACTCAACTGCAAAAGTGGGTCATTTCAGCCACTTTTCAGCGTGGAGATGACTGCTATCATTGGTAGGGCGTTGTGACCCAGGAGGGGTAATTACCAAGATGAGACTTGCTTTACACGGAGCCAGTTTTCCTCTTGGTGGGGCTGTGAGGCTACTACTTCTCCCCAGCAAATTATAGCTTGGCTGTTCATATATCAAGATTGCCCTCAGGGAAGCCCAGAGACAAGAGCTCAAAGCTAGTTATTTAAATGGAAACTAGACACACAGGCAGCCTACAGCTGAGTGTTCCACTTCTCTACTGAGCAGAAACACTGAGAGGAGGAACTCCGTGCTGAGGTTTCTTCATTTCTCTTTCCTCACCCCTCCCTCCCTCTCCCTTCCCTGCTTTCCTTGCTCTCTCTCTCTCACACACACATACATGCATGCACATGCACACACACATACATATGCCACTCACGAAATCCAAGGGAATGTTAACATAAGAAACACAAATATTGATTTAAAGATCTGGGAGAAAGAGCTACATGATATGGATAAGCCTAAAGGAGTATGCGGTCATTTACATGACTCATTATCAATTACCAGTCCTGACAACTGTGACATGGCCCAGGAGGGCCAGTGGGGTGGACTGCTATTGGTGTCGTCTTCCTAGTCTGCAAAAGCCAAGACTCCTGGGGATTAAAAACATGGACTCTTTCTTTGCTCTGGCCTGCAAACACCAGAGCAGTATTTGGTAAGAGGTTCAAGTCCTCCATGATCAAGTTGAGCAGTATCGATGGGGAAGGTTTCAAGCCTTCTCTTCCTACTTCATCCCCTAACATGTACTTTTTTTTTAGCCAGGAACATAAGTAAACAAAGAAATGTGAAGTCACAAGAAGTTCCGTGAGTTTTATTCTTTTCTCTATTGAACTTCTGTATATTCACCAACATATAAATGTTCAAATATTTTCTTCTGACCAATTACAAGTTCCCAACCAAAGGCAGGGATGTTCTGGTCCCACGGTCTCTCGCGACAGGTAAGGAACCAGGGAGTTACAGAGCAGAAGCAACTTGCATTAAAGCCACTCATCTTGTTGGCAGATCCTGGCCTGGTGTCCTAACTCCAGGTCCATGGCTTCATCCTGTTTACCACATTGGTTCCTTTGTTCAGAAACAATTGTTAGTCTGGGAAAGTTCAGGAAATTCTGCCTTCAGGGCCAGCACAGGCCTCACTCTCTACAGAGCCTTACTCTCTACAGAGAGTGTTCACCTATTTGGTGAGTAATGGAAAAGATAGAACTTTGTCACAGAATGAAGGCCTTTGAGATCATCTAACTCCCATATCAAATTTATGGATAGTGGTTTACCTGTCTCTGCTGGAACACTTCCAGGGACAGGAAACTTTCTACTTCATTTCAGACAGTTCAAGAAATTCCTTGAAACCGAACCAGAAATATGCCAGGCTCAAGAAGGCAGGGATCTTTTCTTCTTAAGCACTCAGCTTGAGCTGATGCCCAAGGTCTACCAAAGACTCTAATCATGATGATGACATTGGTTCATTGATGACACCTCCCTTCTGATGGGGATCGCAACAGAGCAAAGCTCCCTTCTGGGTGGTGGAGGTAGTGCCCAGATAGAAGGACAATTAAACTGCCCAGTCTTCTGTGCAACAAGAGAATGACAAGAAGTAGTGACTACAGTTTCAAAGCAACAAATTCATCTGAGTTGAAAAGCTGGGCTGCTTCCACAAGGAGAGGAATTTGCTTCTTTGCAAGTAGTAAGTGAGGTGGCACCTCAGTATCAGTCATAGCCTGTGCAGGCCTGCTTCATACTTCATTCTGGAAGGTGCCTGCCCTGCTCCTGGTCTCTGAGACAGAGCCATAGCAGGAGAGGAAGGAGAAAGCAGTGCAATGGACCAGGTAATTCCTTGCAGGTACCATTCTTCCCCTCCCAAACAAATAGCCATTGATGGCCATGCATGGATGGAATTCGAAACCCTTTAAGGTACCTTGATGGATGTCAAAAAACCTGGTTTTATGGATTTGGTAGGCTCATCTTCGTGATCTTCGACACATCAATGAAATTCCATTGACGTCACTTTCCTTATTGGCAGACTAAAGTTAGAAGGATAATTGAACTCAGAGAAGTCAATATTCTGCAGGTCTGCATGTCTAAAGAAACCCACTTCCACCCATTGGGGAGAATTGCAAAGACTGGATTGGAATAAAACAAAATTCTTCACTGGGAAGAGCAGGTTTAGACTGTTCCTTTTAATAATAAATAATTATTGAGTGACTACTATAACACCAGTGAACAGTCATACCTAGGAGATATTGCAGGTTTGGGTCCAGACCACCGCAATAAAATGAATATCACAATAAAATGAGTCACATGGATTTTTTGGTTTCCCAGTGCATATAAAAGTTATGCTCACACTATACTATAGTCCATTAAGTGTGTAATAACATTGTGTCTTAAAAAATGCACATACCTTAATTAAATGTGACACAGAGACATGAAGCAGGACATACTGTTGGAAATAATGGCGCTGATAGATTAGCTGGATGCAGGCTTGCTACAAAGCTTCAATTTGTAAAACATGCAATATCTTCAAAGCACAGTAAAGTGAAGAGCAATAAAACAAGGTATGCCTGTATTAGTTTCCTAGGGATGCTGTAACAAGTTACCATGAACCAGGTGGCTTAAAACAACATACATTTATTCTCTCACAGTTCAGGAAGCCAGAAGTCCAAAATCAAGGTGTCATCAGGGTTGGTTCCTTCTGGAGACTTTGAGAGAGAAACTATCCCGTGCCTCTCTCCTAGCCTCTAGAGGGTTCCTTGGCCTCTCCACACATCATCCTAATCTCTGCCTCTTCTTCACATCACCTTTTTCTCCATGCGTCTCTCTGTGTGTCCAGTCCTCTTCTTAAAGGACATCAGTCAATGGTTTTAGGACCCACCCTAATCCAGCATGACCTCAGCTTGACTAATTACATCTGCAAAGATCCTTTTTCCAAACAAGGTCACATTCTGAGGTTCTGGATGGTCATGATTTCTGGGAGATGCTGTTCAACCCACTGTAGCCAGTCACACTCATCTCACTTAATCCTCCGAAATTTCTATGACGTAGGTAATAATTGCCTTTCTAGAACTGAAGAAACTGAGGTTTAAAGGAGTTAGGTAACTTGCTCACAATTATTAGCCAGTAAGTGTGAACCAAAATTACTATTTGTATATTTTTTTTTCTGGAACTTGGGATACTTTACATTGCTAGAAATGTGCCTTACTCTTCTGGGGCTTGGCAGATCTACCAGAGTGCAGTCACCAGGTCCTCTGCCATCCATTAGCATAAGAGGTATCACATGTCCAATGGCCACACAATCCAGCATGAAAACGCTTTTGGTTGTCATGGTCACCTCCAAACCTTCCCTCCAGTTCTGAGGTCCCTAGCCTCTTGGTGACCCCATGACCTCTCTGAACCAGGATCTCCTCTGTGCTAGGTCAGTAACCCCTCGTGCACATTCAGAGCATTTCAAACTCTGTTTCAAATTCACTCACACTTCATACATCAACAAGCACTGCTACACCATAGCTACTTCATGTAGTGGGGCTTTTTCCATGAGCCCTTTTTGTTTAGCTGGGCTTTTTCAAACTTTCCCCTCTACCCCTCCTTTTGTTCCCCCTTTACTTGGAAGAAGTTGATCTTTTGCCAAAAATAAATGAAACTCTGGCTCCAATCGGCTCAGAATTTACTAGCTGATAAATTGGAAGTGGGGAGTGGGCTGTGAAGGTGGAGGGAATGGAGAAGGAGATGGAGGCTTTCATTTGGGAACAAGTTCAAACTTGGAATCAAAAGCTATTAACTTGTCTGATCTGTGCTGAGTCACAGAGATGTGGGGGAGAGAGGGGATGATGCTGGCTTCCTGCCAGTCACACGTGCTGCCTAGGTTGATGAACGAGCCTCCAAAGGAACTACAATAGGATTATAATTTCACCAGCACTTAAATTATAACATTAGAAGCCACGTGCATGGCTCCAAGCAAGCGATCAGCCTGGGCCTCTTGTGTTCATCTCACTGCCGCCCAAGTACTCATCTTTCTTTTTGGCCCCAAGACTTCAACTTCACTCCCCCACTAACTTCACCCATAAAGACCCTTATGCCCACCCTCACCTCCTTCCTCCAACTCAGTCTCTCCACAGCTTCTCATTCCACAAGGGGTGAGATGGATAAGTTTCCTAAGAAGTCGATGAGAAGGAGGAGGAGGATGGTAATGCTGAGGAGGATGACCATATTAACCCACTTAATATTGAAAGCATCCTATAAACTAGGGAGCGTCTTTATTTTTACAGATATAATGAAAGAACAAAGAATTTAAGCAACTTCTCCGAAGTCATGAGCTAGTAATCCCAGAGATGGAACTTGAAGCTAGAAGTCTATGCTCTTAGCCCCTAGCACCCCTGCTGCTCTTTCTAACACCCTAGCATGGGTGCACACTCACTGTGCCCCCAGAGTGCTTCCAAGCCTTGGCTCTTGCTGTTCTCTTATAAGGCAGAGCAGGGCAGCAAAGAGCAGATCATGCCAGACTTTTAGTTCTTTCCATGCCATTTCCTTACTCAAGTCCTGGTACAAAGATTATCCAAATGTTATTTCTTTTATTCTCTTACATTTTATTATCAAATATTTTAACCGTACAGCAAAGTTGGAAGAATGGTACAGTGAACATCCATGGACACATCGTCTAGATTCTACAATTAAAACTTTGCCATATTTCTTTCATTATGCCCACTTGTCTCTTCATTCCTCTTAAGTGGATACCAATCCATCTTACTTTGTGGTACGTTTCAAAGTGAGTTGCAGAGTTCACTTCTAAATATTTCTGTGCTTCCTTTTTTTCCCTTTTTATGTTATACGAAATGAGAATCAGAGCTAACAATTACTGAATGCTTTCTCTGTCAGGCAGTATGCCAAGCACTTTCCATAGATAACATAGTTTGAATCTCATGGAAATCCTATGAGGTAGGTGCAATCACAACCCACACTTCACAGACGAGAAGAACTGAGAGGTAGCAAAAAATGCTTGTGGTTAACATTTATTTAGTGCTTTCTATGGGCTGTGCGTTATGCCTAGTTTTCCCTGAAATATTTCATTTCATCCTTCCAACAATCCCAAGAGGTAAATACTCTGTCAGATGAGGAAACTGAAGCTTAAGATTAAAGAGTCTAGGAAACTTGCTCAAGGTTCCACCACTTAATAAGCATTGGAACTTGGGTTTGAATTGAAGGAGTGTGACCCCCTGTGCTCTACTTGCCCCCATATGTTCACACCCCTATTGTAGCATTTTGTTTTTGCTATTGGGTTTTACATTTATTCCTATATTTATGTATCCCCATCAGACTGTGAACTCTCAAGGGCAATAGCCTTGTTTAAGTCTTCTTAGTTCCAGGCTCTCAGTCAGATACAAGTAGGCACTTCATAAATGTTTCTTGAATGAACTCATAAACAAAAAGAATGGTAGTAATTGGAAGCACCGTGTCTTGGAACCAGTGGAGTGAAGCAGTACTGTACTCATGGCCATCTTAGAAAAAACAGTGGGAAGCTTGAAGGCTTATGTCAGATGCTGATGCTGATCCTCTGGCTCTGGGGCATTCTTTTCACCAACAGAACATGTGCTTCATCTATGGCCCCCAACCTCACGCAGCCTGGCTAACCTGAGGATGGGTGGGCAGCCTGGAGGATCCTAGCGCTCTTGCCAGCCCAGGCTGGAGCACACATCATCGCCCTTCAGCTCACTGGGCATCTTTCCTGTGCTCCCTTCATGACAGACACCAGGCTGGGGAAGGACCAAAAGAGAAAATGTAAGAACCCACCCCAAAGTAGCTCATAGTCTAAACAAGGCACGAAAAAAGGCAAGCACATTCAGAACTATAACAAAAGGTAGGATGGAGTATGTAATAAGAAGGAGAAATCAGATGCCAGTGTGGGGAGAGGCACAGGGATGGCCTGGTCAAGAAATTTGACATTAGGGATGAAGTCCTGAGATGCTCCAATTGCCAAGAAAGTTGAAAACAGACCCATAGAGACCAAGTTATAGAGACCAAGTTATTCCATGCAGGGTGAGAAAACAGACAACACTAAGGACAAACCCAG
This sequence comes from Cabassous unicinctus, assembly GCA_029593785.1. Taxonomy (NCBI): domain Eukaryota; kingdom Metazoa; phylum Chordata; class Mammalia; order Cingulata; family Chlamyphoridae; genus Cabassous; species Cabassous unicinctus. The sequence goes on from JAQZBX010009317.1 coordinate 36,803, forward strand.
TCTTCATGTAAGGTTATTACCATGGAAGCAGAAGTGACTCCAAACTTGCTCAGGGAAGATGCCCATGGCAACAGGATGCCAAAGCTCTCCTAGGTTGTGCTGAGGTGGAATGAAAGGCACAATTTGGGAGGAGAAGAGCTTAAAAGCTTGAAAGACCACCCAATCAACCAAACACCAGTTGTGCAATATTCAATATTCTTTTCCATGGATCATCTCAGTTGATGCCCATAACAACTCAGGGAGGTATGGGACCTGTTATTAGCCAAAAGCTTTTCAGGTGAGGGCACCGAGATTCAGAAAGGTTGGTGACTCACCCCAAATCACATGGCCTGGTAAAGGAAAGCCACTTGACTCCAAATCCACTGTTCTTGGTGCTAAATTTCATTAATGGGATAGAAATATCATGGCTTTGAAAATGAGTGTGGCATGCAATAGAGATGGCATCTCTTTTTTGAAATTCTTCAGTCAGCCTAAGTATTATTAACTGCTTTTACTGGGGTATTGAGTGAAAATATAAGAGTTTTGAGAAATCAGTCAAGCCTGACACTGGGCAAAACTAACCAGTCATTAAATGGAATTCACTCAAGAGCATCTTTTGATACACCTTTGACACGGTCTATGGAATCACTGCCTCAGTCTGAAGCCCAGCTTACCACCATTGGCTGTGTGACCTTGAGTACATGACTTAGCTTCTCTGTGCTTCGGTTTCCTCATTTGTAAGATAAGGATAATAATCACCTTCCACATAAAGCTATTGTTAGGATGAAATGATATTTTACATGTAAAAAAACTAAAGTAGAGACTGATACATATTACTTATCCAATAAAGGTAACTTGATCTGCCGTGTATATCCCATTCCACAATGTTTCATTAGTTTATTTTACCAAAAAAATAAATAAATAAATAAAAATCTGTTCTGATGCCCTCAGTTGATGGGGGAGTCATTACAAGGATACATGACAAGCAAAAGATGTCCAGGAAATGCCAGAGCTGCATGGCTGGGCCTCATAGATCTTCTTTCAGGCTATTTTAGTCATAACTATTTTCCTACGGCCAAACCAGTGTTTGTCTGCTTGAAAGACTTCATCACTTCCTAGTCTCCTCTTTTTTTTTCTCCCATTGCCAGTTGTAGAAGGTTGAGTGAATGGCACTCCACAGGTCGTGACCCATTATCTATCTTGTTTGCTTATTTATTTCCTTTTATCTCCACCCTATTTTATTCCCTCATCTTCTTCTCTTCTCCCACACCTTAGGAAACCACTCTCATTTGTGTTCAATTTAGATCGTTTGGTTTGTGTATGTTCTTATAAAACAAGTATTGTTTTTGTATGTGCATATTTTTAATTTTTTTTAAAAATGGAATTTTATTATATATCTCTTCTTGTTTTATACTTTTTTCATCCAGTAATGTTTATAGATCCATCCTTATTGTTAAAAGTTTCTCCAGGCTGTTCAGTCTCACTGTCTCCTAGTTGTCCATGATGCATTCAGACCATATATTGATGGATTTCCAGATTGCTGCCAACTTCTTCTCACCACAAACAACACAGTAATGAATATGTAACAAATATGTGCGCATAAGGACCTGTGTGAGATATCTGTGGCATGATGCAGCAGTGCTTCCTCACCACATCCACACCAAGTCATTGGCGTTCTGTAGTTCTCTAACTCTGAATCCATTGCTTCTCACTCATTCTCCTATTTCCATAATTCTGCTTTTTTCTTTCGCTGCTACTGGTTTCACTTTTTCCCCCACTGCAGCTTCCTGTTATTACCTTCTTCTCTAGTCTTCTGCACACTTCCACAGGGTTTCTTCTTATTCATGGCCTCTCTTGTCCTCTGATGTGTGTCTGTCCTCCTTGTCTTTCTGTTTTAACTCGAAACACCCTGATTGGGTATGTGATGTTTGAAGCAAAATGGGCCCCAGTAAAGTATGTTCTTAAGGTTAATCCACTCCTGTGGGTATGGACACATTGCAAGTAGGCTCTTTTTTTTCTTTATTTTTAAAGGAGCTTTATATTACATGAATGTTACATCAAAAATATAGGGAATTCCCATATAGCCCATCTCCTCCCATTCCTACACTTTTATCTCCACCCTATTTTATTCCCCCATTATCAACATTTTCATTAGTGTGGTATATTTGTTACAATTGATGAATACATATTGAAGCATTGCTACTAAGCATGGTCTATAGTTTACATCATGGTTTATACTTTGCACAGCACAATTTTATAGGTTTTGACAAAATGTATAGCAGATTATATCCATCATTGCAATATCATGCAGAACAATTCCAATGTCCCAAAAATGTCCATGTTACACTTATTCTTTCCTACACCTTCTCTCTGAACCTCTGGTGACCACTGTCTTTATATCAATGTTACAAGTTCTTCCATTACTAGAATAATAATAATTAGTCCATAGTTGCATTCCCTGCTTATGTTTGTGCCTCAGTCTTGAGGATTTGGGGGTGATGATACCCACTCTGCTTCTGATTGAGAGGGGCTTAGATTCCATGGATCAGATGGATGGAACTGTCTTGCTTGCAGTTGTAGATATTCTGTTTTTATGGATGGGCATTTTCCATCATCATCCTTCTGTTAGTTGTCCTGGGTGAGTTCGATGAACTGGAGAGTAGGTGTTGGCTGCAACTCTGCTGAGATTTAGGGCTCAACTGGCACATGAACAGCCAGAAGTTTTAAACCTCTGGGACATATATTTAATAGGTATAGTGCTAATTATAGGTTCAGTTGAAAGGGGCAGAAGAACCATGTGTAGGAAAATTATAAATGAGTCTAACTCTGATACATTGAGGAGATAGGTTATCATATACTCCAAGGTAAGGCCCACTGACGTGGTGCCAATTTCCTGGGGTTATCTGCCATGCCTACACCCACTAACGAGATGCCAAGTTCCTAAGCCTGTCTGCCCTGCCTATAGTGTCAGATGTCTCTAAAGACCTCAGGAGCACCACTGCTTGAGGCACTGTTTACTGTGGCAGTCAGTGAGATCCTCCTGAGACATGCATAAGCATAATGTCTGGAATGTCCACCCAACTCACTTTGAAATCTCTTAGCCATTAAAACTCATTTGTATTCAATTTTTCCCCCTTTTGGTCTAGGTCTTTTTCCAAATGCATCGCTGGTTGGTGCTTGGTAATAATCCCTTGGTGCCAGTGAGGCTCATCCCCAAGAGTCATGTCCCACATTGGGGGGAAGGTAATGAGTTTATATGCTCTTTGACTTAGAGAAAGGCCACATTTGAGCAATAAGGAGGTTTTCAGGAGGTAACTCTTAAGCAATATATATTATCAGGCTAAGTTTCAATTTCACAAGAACAAGGTTCATAGGTACAAACATCAGTATCAAAGTCCTGGTGTATTGGTCTGTCCTCCTTTGCTAGGCACTGCCCATGTTCTCTAGAGATTCTTACCACTCTATGAGAGAATGTAGCAGGACTCTCCAGGATCGGAATTCAACATTCCATTAGTTATTCTGTGGGTCTCCACCCACTGAGACAACATCCCATGAGCATATGAACACATCCATATTTCATATATGCATGCCCCACGTGCTCCCCTCTCCCACACATCCCCCCACCAATGATACCCCACACCAGTAATCCTTCCCTGCCACAGTTGCAACCCTTCTGCAACCCAAAACTTCCCCAAAATCAAAGCCAACAAAAAAAAATAAAAAAATAAAAAATAAAAATAAATAAATAAATATATTTTTTTTGCATTGTGACTTTCATCACCATAAGATCTATCTTATATTGCTTTTGACAATTTCTTCTGTATGCTACCCCAGTGTCTTTCTTTTTTCACTTTATTTTCCAAAAAACTTTAGGTTACAGAAAAGTCACATAGAAAATACAGAGGATTCCCATCTACCACAGCCCCTCCCCGCCACATCCTCCCCTACCAAAAACATCCTACATAAGTATGGGGCATTTGTCACAATTGATGAACAAAATTGAAACATTGCTACTAACCACGGTCAATGGTTTACATTATGGTTTACCTTTTGCACCATATAATTTTATGGGTTCTGACAAAATATATAATCCTTCATTGCAAGATCATACAGAACAATTCCAATGTTCAAAAAAATGCCCTATATTCCACCCATTCTTCCCTCCCTCTCTCCTCGGAACCTATGGCAACCACTAAGTTTCAATTTTTAAAGAATAAGGTTCATAATTACAAGCATTAATATTGAAGGCTTGACATACTGGTCTGTTTTCTTTTGTTAGGTGCTGCTTATATACTCGAGAGGTTCTTGCCCCTGTATTTGAGAATGTAGTGGGACTTCCCAGGATGGAAGTTTAATGTTTTCTTGTTTATTGTGTAGGTCTCCACCAACTGAGATAACAACCTACTCCAAGATGAACATATTCATATTCCATAGAAGCATGTCCCAGGTGTACCCTTTCCCACATATCCTCCTACCACCAATGCTCTGCACCAGTGACCCTCCCCTGCCATATTTGCCAAAAAAATCCCACCGTTGTAATTTCAACCACAGATCTACCAATCCCCAGAGTTCACCTGTTGCTTCCTCCAGCCCTCCTCTTAGTTGATGAGTAGGATCTTAAGTTAAGATGTGACCCACCTCATTCAGGATGGGGTCTTAATTCTCTTATTGGAATCCTTATAAGAGAATGAAATTCAGAAAAAGAGGGTGAAAGCCACAGAGGCAAGAAGCTGAAAGCAACAAAACCTGGAAGAGAAGGGAGAGACCAGCAGATGCCACCACGTGACTTGCCATGTGACAGAGAAGTCCAGGATTGCCAGCAGCTGGTCTTCAGGAAAAAAGCATCATCTTGATGATGCCTTGATTTGGACATTTTCACAGCCTCAGAATTGCAAGCTTGTTAGCTAATAAATTCCCATTGTAAAAGCCAACCCACTTCTGATATACTGCTTTCAACAGCCTAACAAACAAAATAGCAGGGTCCTTCAGTCATTAACCAGTCTGGTGCACTCTGACCACCTCACATGACTGCCATTGGCTCAGGCATCTATCCCTGATTCAATTAAATATGCCCAGTGTAGTGAGGGTCACATACTATAAACCCTGTCAGCCTCTGGGGAATGAAATGCAACTTTCCATAGAAGGGGGCTATGGATATGGCAGGCAGTCAAGAGTGTCACAGACTGTCCAATATATACATTGATTTGTTATTTATTTAATTAACCAAAATCTACCAATTTTGATGTGAGGTAGCCACAACTATACTGGTAGAGCATTAATCTAGAAGACTATGTTATATATAAACACAATGGGAAATAACCTTCTAGTTACCTACTGCTTACTTTGGGCCCCCTTCTTTCTTCTCTTTACATCCTTGTCTCCATCCCCCAACATGGTATTTGTGAAATCTGTATTAATCAAAGGACCTGTTATTCCTCATGCCTGGAATATGGAATATTCTTCCTCAATTCCCTTATGGCCTGACTAAAGTGAACCTCTGCTTCTCACATTAAATGTCATTTTTCCAGGAATGTCTTCCCTGACCTCTGGGATAAATGCTCCTGGTGGAGATTCCCATGTAGGTCTCCTCTCATCACATGCATCACATTTTATTATATTTAAATTTTCTGCCACAGATGATGTGAGCAACCTGAGGATAAGGATTACACCTGTCCTGTTTGCTGCTATACTTCCCTTGTTCAGCAACATACTTTGCATCTAGTGTGTGCTCAAAAAATAGGTGGGTAGTTTGTTGAATGACAGAAAGGCCATATCTGCCTGGGTTTTAAAATATCAGCTATGAGGTCTGGGGCAAGTCATAGTTCCTGTAGAGTCTACCTCCCAGAGGTTTTATATGTGAAAATGTTTTTCAAATTGCAAAGATCTACACAAAGATATCATGACCATTGGCTAGAGTAAAAATCATTAGATAATTTTATGGCTATGGGATTTAAAGACCAATTACTTGAGTCAGAGGATAAAATAATACTCTCATCCTAACAAAACTTCACAAATCAAAGATTATCCTTAGGAAGTGGTAGAAATGGAAGGGACACTGGAACTTGTCCTCTCTAGATGCTTTTTTTGACCTGAAAAGGAAGTTGAGAATATTGTGGCTTGCCCAAGTCACAAAGCTATATGGCAACAGGGCTCAGAAAAAGGGTCTTCTCTAGTTCTGCCCCTTTCTGGTAGATTGAATTATGTACCCCAATTTAGACATGTTTTCCATTTTCATCCATATTCCTGTGCCTGTGCACCTACTATAAACAGGACCTCTTAAAGATATCATTTTTAGCTAAGATGTGGCCCAACTGAATGAGGGTGGTTTTGTTCCAGATAACTGGAGGCCTTGTAAAAAGAAACCTGAGGCCACAGAAGCCAGAAAGGAGAGGACGTTGCCTTGTGACTGGAGGCAGAGATATAAGCCAGGGAACCCTAAGGATTGTTAGCAGCCAGCACCAGAAGGCTACAAATTTTTGGGAGAAAGCAAGTTTTGCCAACATCTTGATTTTGAACTTCTTCTAACCTCAAAACCATGAGCTCATAAATTTCCATTGTTTAAGCCAACCCATTGTGTGGCATTTGTCATAGCAGCCTGGCAAGCTAAGACACCCTCACATACCATGAGACATGTGCCTCTGTGGGAGGAAGCACATCCAGCTGCACGTGGTCTCTGAATGCTTAGGGCTGCCAAGCAGCCTCCTCTTTGGCAGCTGCCAAATGATCTTTGATTCCAGCTTCCCACAGGCCATTATTTCTTAGAATGATAGAATCATCAAATTCTCTTGTGTTTTCTTTTTCTTTTCTTTTCTTTTCCCTTTGCCTCTCACTGACTCAGTTTTCTTACTGACCCAAGACAGAGTAGCAAAAAGGAAAGAGATACATATTGGGTCAGAGTCTTTAAGTGCTGTGATCCAACAGGCACCCTAACCCCCGACTTAGTAGGTTGTGGAGATATCTTGGGGACTCAGCCTCTATACCACTGATTTCCAAGCAGAATGAAGTTATTGCCCAACTCACGCATGGCTTCCCAGTAAGAAGAATTCACTATATTTACATTTTTTCTAGTTGCTGCAGGAATTAGAAGCAGTGGCAAAAAATAGTCCTAATAAGGGGTCCTTTGTGTCCAGCTGTTATAAAACAGAATTTTTCGCAAGTATTTACTCTCTCTCCAGAAGGAAGCGTTGAAGTGCAAAAGTTCACCCCAAGCATGCCCACTGCTTTTCTTCAGACTTTCCAAAAGACACACAAGGCTCTTATTTTTCAGGGCCCATCTGGCCATAAATTGCAATCGATGTTAATTTATGAAAACAAATGACACCAGCCTACTCCATGGCATTTTGAAATGGGAGAATCAGACAGGGCAATAAAGTAGGAATAAAATAAAAACACTCACTCAGACCCCATAGCTGCCCTGGCAACATCCCAAGCCCTACAAGGACCCTGAGTATCCCTACTCCAGCACATTCAGCTCCCGCAAAGTTATAGTTATTTGATCACAAGAAACAAAATTAACTCTTTGTCACAGAGTGTGGCAGGAAATTAAACACATCTAGTGCTTTCTTCATGTGTCTGGAATCACCATCCCATCTACAGAGTCTATATAAATGGTCATAACTCCATTTAGAGAGAAGGGACTGGATCATCAACACTGCCTGATGATATAGTTAGTGGTTTAATCCATTCTCTCCAGGGTCTAGAGGAATTAATTTGTTCTTGGGACTGTTACCCAAGATTTGGGGCAAGGAACTTCGGGTTGAGTCAAGAGCATGGTTTATAGACAGAAATAGTTGGGTCAGTTTTGACTTTTTTTTATTATGGCACTTTCATTCTCCAGCATTAGGGAGATGAGAAGGCAAAATGTGGTGCCAACTCAAATACCATAGGAAAGATGTGAAGAGAAAGGGCTTGATGATCTGTCTGTGACTTCAGGTAAGACAGCTGACCTTTCTGGGTCTCTGGATGGGTTGGATGCTTGAACCAGATGCTGGATGGTACCACACACACACACAACAAAAATCTTTGGAGCTCTGGGAGACAATCAGTTGATATAACATCAAAAATTTCTTTAATTTTAAAAGGCTATATTTAGGATTTTAAAATTTGGATGGAGGCTAGTAGTGGGGCTACATTCTTTTTGCTCTGGCCTCTGCCTCATCAAGAGAAGAGACACAAGACTTAGGAGACCAAAATGAAGATCAAAGGACCAGCTTTATTTATTGGTCAAAGATGTGCACAACACTCCTAAAAAGTAGGGGTTTTAGGAAACTGTTAGAGACCAGGACTTAGACCTTACACTTAATGGGGCTTTCTAATCCTCCCTATCCCAAAATTTGGTCTTAGGGCCCACCTGTTTGAGCAGCTTGTCTGTGACTCAGATCTGAGTTACCTGCCTAGCTAGTTGCCAGGATCACAGGCCTGCCTCCACACCCAGGCACAGTTAGAAGACAGAGAAAGGATGGATATCCTCCCCACTTCCTCCCATAGTAAGAGACCTTGTTTGTTCAGAAGAGTATCACATGGAGAGAGTAATCCAAGGAGAAGACCCAAGAGTATGAACCCACAATTCCCTGAGAGAAATAAGACAAAATATCATGTGTGAAGTGTGTGTGACAATTAACACTGTGACTCCACCCACTATTAAATGTGCTCTCACCAGTCAGCTTAGCTATTTCCACATGAGCAAGTGGAAGAGATAAGATAGAAGTACTGTCTTCTTCTCTACAAGCCAAAATGCAAACATGGAAAGAGGAGTATAATTGGGTTTCCTGGGTGGGGTAATGTAGGAAACAGAAGCATAACCAGTAAAAGAAACTTTAGCAAGACTTTTCATCAGAATGTTTCCTCTCCAGAAAAGAACCACATCATTCTGCTTTTGAGGAGAGACACATACCAAGTGGACAGAACTTTGAATTTTCTCTCAGTTGTTCTATCCTGAGAACTGCATTCATGCTGAGATATCTGTGATTGATCTTGGTTGGTCCTGAGTGATAGACAAAAATAATGTCCCTGTCCATAGGAGGCTGAGTTCTCACTGATCTTCTACTGGAAGGTGAAGGCTTGGTCTAAGAGTCATCTGCAACATAAATCCAAAAAGCAAGATCCTTACCATTAAGGAAAAGATGAAATGTTCTCCAGACTTTCCCAAGACTAACATGAAAAAAAATACAGCTGTGAATCACTCATCTGAGAACAGGATTGCAAGAACTGAGGAAAGTTCAGGGAAACCAAGGGGGAGAAAAGTACAGGAAAAGATTTCCAGAGATAAAGAGCACAATTCCTTAGTGAGATGGCTTGGAGAAAACAATTTAAGGGTGGCACATATTTGATCTGTCTTTAAAAGATATTTACTAATTCACAATGGTCCTGGAGCCAGCTGTGGCTGACTGAAGAACATTTTCCATCACAGATCATTGGTGGTGAAAAAACAATTAAGTTCAAAATGGATGGCACCAGAGTGTTTCCATAATTTATCATTTTCGTTTTATCACCAAGACTCAAAGAGCCCTATCAAGGAGGCTAACGCAAAGGAAAAGGAAGTCCTCCCTTTGTATTTCAAAAGGAAGGAGGAAGGATGCTAAATGGGCATCCTTTTGGCATTAACCTGCTGGGGGAAATAGAGGCCTCGATTGATTTTGGGGG
>JAQZBX010009318.1:0-46327 GCA_029593785.1 Cabassous unicinctus
GATATACTTGATGCATCTCCTTTTTTTTATTTCATGTTTGATTTTATAATACAATTTTTTGGGTAATTTCACATTCCTCCATTGCATAGGGTAAGCAGTAGAATGTATGATTAAACTTCTATTTTAGGTATTATGGTTTTCCTGAGTCTACTTAGAGCAATTGCCATATATATATAAGGTGTCTGTATAATTTATTGTCCAAATTGGGAGACTTCTGTCACTCAGGGACAATGTCTGTAAGTTGCAACTGCTCTTCCCCAAATTAGATATAGCTGGGGATTTAATATTCAATTACAATGGAAAAAAAAAAAAAGGACCACTTTCTAAACTTTTTCTTTGGGAAATTATTTAAAATTCTTGAAATTTAAATGCCACTCACTCTGAGGTATCCTCTGAATAGTAAGCAGAATGCTGTGACTGAGTCCCCAGCTTTTAAAATTAATTTAAAAATCCTGAGAATTGTGTAACAGTACATTTTAGTGTTTTTTCAAAGCAAAAACCTGAAAGATGAATCCTATCAGTCTTGCAAAGTGTTTGGTGAACGGTGTTCCATACAGAGGGGATAGCACTGCTGGGGAAAGGTGTGGCATGGTTAAAGACTGTCTAGAGTTTAGTGAGAAAGTGGGAGAATGTCATGACATAGGTTAGAAAAGTAGGCTGTGGGCCAGGTAAATAGTTTGGAATATATAAGAATATAAATATTCTTGTAGCTCACGGGAAGCCACTGGAAGAGTTTTAGCAGGGGAATGACTTAATTTGATTCCATTTTTAAAAGATTACTCTGGCTGTATATGAAAAATGGTTTGGAAGGAAAATGTCAGTTATGAAGCAGGGAGACCAGTTAGGAGGCTATTGCAGTAATACAGATGAGATTTGTATGGTATCTTGGACTAGGGTGATGGAACTTGAGATAGAGACAATTGGACAGATTTGTGTTAAACTTTGGAAGAAGAATAGACAAGATGGCAATGGATTATAGGAGAGTTTGAGGGAAAGGAAAGTATCAAGAATGACTCCTAGTTTTCTAGCTGAAGCAACTAAATGAACGGTGGTGCTAGTTGCTAATTGGGGGACTCTGAGAAGTCACAGATGGGAACATATGGATTGGGAATGAAGAGGCCTGTTCTATAAATATTAAGTTTGAAAGGTCTATTAGACATCTAAGTTGAGATTAGACAGGCAGTTGGATGTATGAATCTAGAATCAGTTTAGGGATCTGAACTACAGATTAAAATTTGGAGACCATCAGCATGTAGATACCACTGAAAGCCTTGCAACTAGATGCAGTCACCTAAGAAAAGAGTTCACAAAGAGAACACTTACAGTCCTGAGGCAATCTAATATATAGAGGTTGTATAAAGAAGGAAGGGTCAACAAAGAGACTGAAAAGGAATCACCGGAGAAGTAGAAGGAAAACCAAGAAAATGTGATGTCACAAAAATAAAAAAGAGCATATTCAGGAAGAAAAGAAGTGATTAATTGTGTTGCATGCCACTGAGAGGTTGGGTAAGATAAGGGCAGGGAAATACTCACTGAATTTGGCAATATGGAGGCAATGGACAGAACAGGTTTGGGAGAGTGGTGGGGACTGAATCTAGATTTGATGGAATTCAACAGTGAATTGGAGGTGAGAAAGTGCCCCCAACAAGAGGAAAGCATAATGTGGAGTCCATATCATACTGTAGTCATCCTCAAAATATGGTCTGAGGACTCCCTTTCAGGGGATCTTGATGTCAAACACGTCAAATGCAGAAGCAGATACGAGAACCCAGCTGTCTTCTATTAAGCCAGACATTTAAAAACAATTGCAAAAATATAAAATAATTGGAATACTTTTACCATATCTCTCTTAGGAAACTATAGTTATTTTAATAAAAATATGTCTTCTTTGCCAATATATAATGGGCTTATTGTTATTTTCAAAGGACTTAATAAAGATTTTCAGAATTTCTGCTTTAATTTTGAATATGGTGAATATCATTAGATATAAAAACATAAAAGCCATTTGAGAGTTTTGGTAATTTTTAATAGTGTAAAAGGGGTCCTGAGGCTAAAATATTTGAGAATTGCTGTTACATATTATAATTGTTTATACACAAACGTACCCACTAATGGGTTCATTAAATGCAAAATAATGAGGTAATTGGTGCCTTAAGTGATTTAGTTTATTTCGAAATCCTTGGTGGATTGTTATGTAGTTGTTATATAAATGTTTAAGAATGTATTCATGGAATTTGTAGAATTTGAGGTTTTTGAACAGAATGGAAATGAATGATTAAATTTCCAATTTATATTATGAAACATAGGCTACTACTCTCTGAAAAGTTGCTCTTCAACATGTTTTAAGATAAGATTCAGATAATGATGGGAGAGGAGTGAGTGGCTATATTCATTCTATTCCTTTTCATGGACAGTTGAGCTGCTAATTCTAATGAGAGAGAAAATTGAAGCCAGTGGGACCCCAAAGGTCTGTTTTCACTGTCTTCTGAGGGCTTCCCTATCAGACACCTTTTCCTTTTTGACTCTTACACTCAACAGATGAATTATATTTCTATCCCACCAATCCTGATTTCCTCTAAAATGGACACAAAATTTTGAAACAGTGAGTATCTATCCTGCAGTATGTGTAGGCATGTGAGAGCATGGGAGCAAGGCTTAATGGGAGAACACCTCCTAACAGCAACAGACTCTGACCTCTCTCACTAAATCTGGATCAAAACAAAATGACAAAAAATTAAATAATCTTCAATACATGATATCCCTACAACACACATGAGGACAGACACATTACTTAAACTTCAGAGTAAGAGAATGAGGCAAGGAAGTCCCAGAAAGTGAAATATTTGTTCTGGCTTCTTTCTTTTGCAGCTGTAGATACCTTTGCTTAGAAGTCCTCACCAGGCATATGCCTCCCTAAATGCCTGGCTAAATCTTGCAAATCCTTCATAAGTCAATAGTGACTAGTGAAGCTTCTGGAAAGCCTTCTTTTCAGTGGCTGCCCACTTCAGATGACGTACCGAAGACCTCCAGTGCTGTGCTCCTGCAGCACTCTGTCTCAACCCCATTGTCATAGAACTTACCATACTTTCTGTGAGGGTCTGTTTACCTATCTTCCTCTATAAATAGTGGGTTTCCTAAGGGCAGGGATTTGGGGTTTCCCCTCCAAATATCAGTATCAATAGCTAAATCTTGGAAGATTATTAGCATTAATATTGTACTATAAACATAAAACAGGGAAGAATGTCTTTCTGAACAAAAAAGATTTAATATTTAATCAGTATGTGGATAAAGGAGAATTGAAGGTGATGTGACTAAGATCTAGATGCTAGTGAATCTCTGAAAAGGGATTCCACATACTCCATCTGGGCTAAGTCCTGGGGTGGGCAAGGGTGGTGGTGGTGAGAAAATAGAAATTTGGGTAAAAACTCCAAAATTTGGAGTGATCTCAGAGCAGAAGTTACCATTGTCTGGATTCCTAGGGAAACTCCAAAGCCATATGGCTTCCAAGCAGTAGAATTGCAATGCCTGAGGAGGTGTCTGGGTGAATGATCTGAGAGTAGCATTTCAGATTCTTGAGTACCCCAGTGTAATGCAAGTGCAAGCAATGTTGCCTTTCATTAGCAGAAGAAGCCTTACAGGGGCCGAGGAGAATGCGAAGAGTAATTTTTCCATTAGAAACCATGGCAATGGTACCCAAAGACAGGTGGAATGCGCTAATCTTCAGCAAGTCAGTAAGCTTGGACATTCAGTTTCCCAGGGGCTAAACAAATACCATAAAATAGATTGGCTTAAACAATAGGAATTTATGGGCTCACAGTTTTAAGGCTAGTAGTCCAAAATCAAGGTGTCATCAAGGTAATGCTTTCTCCCTGAAGACTGTGGCATTCTGGGACTGGTTGCTGGTAATCTTTGGGAATTCCTTGGCATTTCTGTCATGCGGCAATGTATAGGGCAACATCCTCTCCTTTCTCTTCCTGGTCCCATTGATTTCTAGCTTCTGATCTTCCTCAAGATTTTGGCAGGGCTCCATTCTCTCTGGAGGCTCTAAAAGACAATCAGTTCCTTGTCTTTTTTAACTTCTAAAGGCAGCCTGCTTCCTTAGCTCATGGCCACATCATTCCAACCTCTTCTTCCATAATCACATCTCCTTCTCTGACTCTGACCCTTCTGCCTCCACTTGAAAGGACCCTTGTGATTATACTCGGCCCAACTGAATAATCCAGAATAATCTCCCCATCTCAAGATTCTTAACCTTAATCACATCTGCAAAGTCCCATTTGCCATTTAAGGCAACATATTTGTAGGTTCTGGAGATTTTGACATGGAAATTTTTGGACAGTCAGTTATTCTGCCTACCACAGTCATAAAATCTATACTCTTGATGGATTGTCCACTTTATGAATATGAAATATCTATTTGAAATTTTAAACAACTTTCTCTCTTTCCTTTGAGTCAACTGATTGTGTTTGCACATTTTAGCCATCTTCTTTTTTGATGCTGTTAGTCTTCCTTTACCATCTTATGATTCTCAGGTGTTCTTTTATTTTTATAAATGAAGGACTATGTTGATTAGCATCTGTATCCCGTGAGAGTTTCATGTGAAGTTATACAGGTCTGTCTCCCCAACAGCCTTTACCTAGAGTAGGAACACTGACTATAGATTGCATATGTAAGCAGGAAGTGTGATGGATTCTGGACATTCCTTTCTAAGATGGAGTCCATGGATTGGGGCTTCAGGCAGACAGACAGGAGGCCCCAACCCTTACCAAAGTAAAAGAAGGTTTTCCTTTATGATGAAGGCTTTCATGTAATTCATTCTGGGGCAATTCTACATATTCTTTACTGTGGTATTTTGGCATTTCATAGGCCCTGTGCTTTCTCTCCCTTTCATCCGAAAAGTCAGGCTGGGAACTCTTTCCAGACTGCCATTCCACTTTTTAGAGAGTAGTTCTCAAAACTTCACTTTGGCATAAAGGCCTCAGTCAGATGCTCTAAGACTTAGGGAATGGAAAGGTGCAAGGCTGGCCCAGCTATTCCACAGGAAGTCATTTAGTTGTTGATCCTTATGGTTGTTCCACAATTACCGTGATACCAAAACCTTTTGAAAAGAAAAATAACATTCCTTCAGATAATTTCTTTTCCCGAAATTTAAAACTTATATGATAAAAAGCAATTTCTGGAGAAATTATAAACCTCATAGTTTTTTAAAGAGAATTTGTCACTTCTTTTTTTGATGTTGCCGTGGAATTTATATTATTTGAATTTGACCTGGTTTGTCATTTCATTAGAAATTGAAAATATGGGTAAACTTGACAAAATTCAGAATAGGTCAACTCTGCCTTAATCAATATTTCTCTTCTCTTTCTTTATAGAAAACTATTATTAAACTCCATTAAAAAAATCAAACCCATAAGTTGAAAGAACTATCAATGCTAGCATCTTCAGTGGCTTCCAACTTCCATGCTAAGACCATCTTTGAGAGAAAAAAAAATTTTTTAAGCAATTTTATTGAGATATATTCACATACCATACAATCCATCTAAAGTATACATTCAATGGCTTTTGGTATAATCACAGAGATGTGCATTCGTCACCACAATCAATATTAGAGCATTTTCATTGCTCCAGAAAGATAAATCCCCTACTCCTTAGCAGTCACCTGTCAATCCCTCTATCCTTCCCCTGCCATACATATCCACTAATCTAATTCCATCTCTATAAATTTACTTGTTTACAATTTATATAAATGGAGCCAAGCAATATGCAGTAATTTGTGTCTGGTTTCTGTCACTTGGGATAATTTCTCTCTTTTTTTCAAAATTGATGAAAAATATTAATATATTACAATTCATTACAGTCCATAGTTTGCTTTAGGTGTATTTTTGCCCAAATAGCACCATATTATTAACATCTTGAAATATTAATGTACATTTGTTCTGTACGTGGAAAAACATTTTAATAGTTGTACTATTAACAGTAACTGTCATAGTGAGCTACAGGGCTCACTATGCTATACAGTCCCTTGCTTCATCCTTTAGCTTCTCTTCTAGTGACATACACAATCCTAAACTTTCCCCTTCAACCACAATCATAGCTCCATATTGAAGCTGCTAATTACACTCACTCTAATATGCTATTATCACCTCTATCCCATTCCAAACATTTACAATCAACCTTATTACAAATTTTGCACAATTAAGCCTCTGCTCCACATTCTCTATCTCCCTTCTACCTTCTGCTGACCAATCTTCTAGCTATTAATTACATGACTTTGCTCATTATATTTAGTTGATATTAGTGAGGTCATACAATATTTGTACTTTTGTGTCTGGCTTGTTTCACTGAACATAATGTCCTCAAGAGTCATCCGTGTTGTCATATGCATCACGACTTCATTTCTTTTTACAGCTGAATAATATTCCATCATATACATGTCCCACATTTTGTTTATCCCTTCATCTGTTGATGGACACCTGGGTTATTTCCAACTTTTGACAATTGTGAACAATGCCACCACAAGCATCAGTGTGCAAATGTCTGTTCATGTCCCTGCTTTCAGTTCTTCTGAATATATACCTAGGAGTGGGATTGCTGGATCGTATGACAGATCTGAATTTAATTTCCTGAGGAACTACCAAACAGTCTTTCACAGTGGCTGTGCCATTCTACATTCTAACCAAAAGTCAATAAGCATTCTTATTTCTCCATATCCTCTCCAACACTTGTAGTTTTCTGTTTTTTAAATAGTGGCCATCTAATAAGTGTGAAATGACATCTCATTGTAGTTTTGATTTACATTTTCCTAGTACCTAGTGATGTTGAACATCTTTTCATGTGTGTTTTTGCCTGATTTCCTCCTCAGATTCCTCATTTCTAGTGTATAGAAACACTACAGATTTTTGTGTTTTGATCTCATATTCCACCACTTTGCTGAACTCCTTTATTAGCTCTCATAGTTTTGTTGTAGATTTTTTGGGGTTTTCTAAATATAAGATCATATCACCCGAAAATAGTGAAAGTTTTACTGCTTCCTTTCTGATTCAGATTCTTTTTATTTCTTTTTCTTGCCTAATTGCTCTAGCTAGGACTTCTAGTACAAAGTTGAATAACAGTGGTGACAGTTGGCATCCTTATCTTGTTCCCAATCTTAGAAGGGAAGGTATCAGCTTTTAAGCCTTGAATACGATATTGGCTGAGGGTTTTTCATATATGCTCTGTATCATGTTGAGGAAGTTTCCTTCTATTCCTATCTTTCAAAGTGTTTTTTATCAAGAATGGATGCTGAATTTTGTCAAATGAATTTTCTGCACCAGTAGAGATGATCATATAATTTTTCTCCTTCAATTTGTTAATGTGGTGTATTACATTAATTGATTTTCTTGTGTTGGACCACCTTTGCATACCTGGGATAAAACCCACTTGATCATGGTGTATAATTCTTTTAATATACTGGTGGATTTTGTTTGCTAGTATTTTATTGAGGATTTTTGCATCTATATTCATTAGAGATATTGATTTGCAATTTTCTTTTCTTGTAGTATCTTTATCTGGCTTTGGTATTAGGGTGAGGTTGGCTTTGTAGAATGAGATAGGTAGTGTTCCCTCCTCTTCAATTTTTTTTGGAAGAGTTTGAGCAGGATTAATTCTTCTCAAAATGAAAAGTCCTGTGCTTTTCTTTTCTGGGGAGTTTTTGATAAACTGATTCAATCTCTTTACTTGTGATTGGTTTGTTGAGGTCTTCTATTTCTTCTCAAGTCAGTGTAGGTGGTTTGTGTGTTTCTAGGAAGTTGTCCATGTCATCTAAGTTGTCTGATTTGTTGGCAAAGAGTTGTTTCTAGTATCTTCATGATCTTTCTTATTTCTGTGGGATCAGTAGTAATGTCCCCCATCTTATTTATGATTGTATTTATTTGCATCTTCTCTCTTTTTGTTTGACAGTCTATTAAGGATTTGTTGATTTTTTGATCTTCTCGAAGAACCATCTTTTGGTTCTGTTGATTCTCTCTATTTTTTATTTTATTCTCAATTTCATTTATTTCTGCTCTAATCTTTACTTCCTTCCTTCTACTTGCTTTGGGATCAGTTTGCTCTTCTTTTTCTAGTTCCTCCAGATGTGCAGTTAGGTCTTTTTTTAAAAGCAGTTTTATTGAGATATATTCACATATCATACAATCTATCCAAAGTGTACAATAAATGGCTTTTAGTATAATCACAGTGTTGTACATTCATGACCACAAAAAGTTTTAGAACAATTTCATTGTTTCAAAAGGAAAAACTCCACACCCCTTAGCAGTCACCTCTCAATCCCTCCTTCCTTCCCCAGCCCTATATAAATGCTAATCTAATTCCATCTTTATAAATTGATTTATATTTACATTTTATATAAATGGAATCATACAATATATAGTACTTTGTGTCTGGTTTCTTTCACTTAGAATAATGGTTTGTTATTTTTTGCCTGATATTAACATCTTGTAACATTAACATACACAACATGTGTTCAGTTTCAAAGAAAAACAGTCATATATGCAATATTATCCATATTCATATTTCACATGAGGTTTTACTATGCTATACAGTCCTATGTTACATTTTTTAGCTTTCCTTTTAGTAATATACATGACCTTAGACTTTCCCTTTTAATCACTGTCATACTCATGTAATACTTCCTGCAAAAGCAGATTCTTTTTTCAGGAACTGTCGTACTTTCTGTTTATTTGTGAATATTTTAAACTCACCTTCATATTTGAAGGACAATTTTTCTGGATAAAGAATTCTTGGCTTGCAGTTTTCTATTGGATTTATTCTGATTATGGTATGCTGCACTTCTTGTATATGTAAATTCATTTCTTTCAAGAATGTTGGGAAATTTTCAGCTCCGTTTTCCTTCTCTTCTCCTTCTGGAACTCCCATGACACATATATTTTCTGAGCCCCTGTTCAATAGTTTCCATTCTTTTCTCTCTGTTATTCTTTCTTCAATTTCAGCTGTTCTGCCATCTGTATCACGTATTCTTTCTTCTATCATTTTGAATCTGCTGTTTATGCCTCTAATGTGTGTTTTATTTCACCCATCATGTCTTTCATTCCCATGAGCTGTTATTTTTCTATTCATGTTTTCAAATTCTTCTTTGTGTTCACTCAGTGTCTTTTTGATATGCTTTATCTCTTTAGCCATATTGTCTTTCAACTCATTAATTGATTTTGGGAATTTGTATGAGTGTTGATTAGTTGTCTCAAATCCAGAGTCTCATCTTGGGCTTTGATATATTTCTTTGCTTGGGCCATTTGTTTCATTTTTTCAGCTGGCTTGTAAGTTTTTGCTGATGTCTAGGCATCTCATTATGATGGTGAGCTTACTCAGATGCTCAATTTATCTCTTGAGTAGGGATTTAGTGGCAGGAGGGTATTTGTTACTGCTTTTCTTTAATTCTTGTTTCAACGTGTTGTGGGTCTTTAGGATTGTCCCTGTTATTTGCTTAAATATGGACCCTCGACCCAGTAATGGGTTGCAGACCCACTTCCTGGGGCCTTGGGATGGGAGGCTGTAAAGGCCAGAAAAACCTCTCTTATTTACTTTTAATTTCCTCTCATGCACTTCCTTGATTGGCCAGCAGGTGACACTCTTCAGCAGGCCTCTTATTTCAAAGTCTGGTCTGTGTGTGTTCACTGCAACATGGATCAGATCAATGTAACAGAGGGTCCTGCCTGGAGGCTAAGAGCCTTGTAATTCAAACTTCTGAGTCTGCTCTCCAGCCTTTGCTGGCAGCCCCCTCCCTTTTCCTGGGTAGGAAGTAATTCCACTCCCCTCTGTATCCTCAACAACCAGTTCTGGTCAGTAGGGAAGGTAATTGAGAGGGTTGGATTTCTTTAGTCCCATGTTGGCTCCCAGGGTAAACAATGGTGCAGGCCCACCAGGCCTGGAAGTGTTCATGAAACACAGAAGACCAAATTTGTGGGCCCAATGTTGAATCAGCCTTTGGCTACATTCCTCTCTTGTTTCCTAGAGATGTGGATCCCTGTGACCCCCTTTGTAGCCACTGACCCAAGGCCAGAGAATTCAAAATTATTTCCTCATATGTTGGGGGAGGGGTGGCAGTGGCTGCAGTTGCAGCTTCCACTTACAGTCTTTACTTGGAAGATTCTTTTTCAGTGCCCCTCTGTCTTCTGGGCAATGTCTAGCCTTCCCCTGGTGTCCTAAACCCTACAACATTTTTTTTTGCACGCCATGTCTGCCTATCCTCTAGTTATTTTTCTGTGAGAAGAGATGGTCCCATGTCTTTCTAATCTTCTTTTCCATCTTCCCAGAGTTAGTTATTTCTTCTTTTTTTATTATTTTTTCTTTATTTTTAAAGAAGCTTTAGATTATGTAAATGTTACATAAAAAATACAGGGGATTCCCATATACCTTAACCCCTCCCCCTCCCACATTTTCCCCCATTAACATCTTTCTTTAGTGTGATACATTTGTTACAATTCTTTCCTCTTTTTTGATGTAAGCATTTAGACCTATAAATTTCCTTCTCAGCACTGCCTTCACTGCATCCCATAGGTTCTGATGTGTTCTCATTTTCATTCATCTCAAGATATTTACTGATTTCTCTTGCAATTTCTTCTTTGCCCCACTAATTGTTTAAGAGTATGTTGTTTAATCTCCATATATTTGTGATTTTTCCTGTTCTCTGCCTGTTATTGATTTCCAGCTTCATTCCATTATGGTCAGAGAAGGTGCTTTGTATAATTTCAATGTTTTAAAATTTATTGAGACTTGTTTTGTGCCCTAATTATAGTCTATCTTGGAGAAAGATCCATGAGCTCTTGAAAAGAATGTGTATCCTGCTGTTTTAGGGTGCAATGTTCTGTATATATGTTAGGTCTAGTTTGTTTATCATATTATTCAAATTCTCTCTTTTCTTGTTGATCCTCTATTTAGATGTTCTATGCAATACTGAGATTGATATATTGAGGTCTCCAACTATTATTGTACAGACATCTATTTCTCCCTTCAGTTTTGCCAGAGTTTGCCTCATGTATTTTGGGGCACCCTGGTTAAGTGCATAAATATTTATGATTGCTGTATCTTCTTCCTGAATTGCCCCATTTATTACTATATCATGTCTTTCTTCATCTCTTATAACAGTTCTACATTTAAAATCTATTTAGTCCAGTATTAATGTATCTACACCAGCTCCTTTTTGGTTACTGTTTGCATGGTATATCTTTTTCCAGCCTTTCATTTTCAGCTTATTTGTGTCCTTGCATCTAAGGTGAGTCTCTTGTAGGCAATATATATATGGCTAATATATATATATATATATATTATCCATTCTGCCAGTCTATATCTTTTGATTGGGGAGTTCAACACATTGACATTCAATGTTATTACTGTAAAGCATTACTTACTTTGACCATTTTATCCCTTGGGTTAATATATCTTACTATTGTCTGTCTTTTTACCTTTTTAGCTACCCTTAGTAATAATCTTCATTTCTACACTCTCCTCCAAGCCTCTCTCTCCAGTCTTTTCCTTTCAGGCTGCAGCACTCCCTTTAATATTTCTTGTAGGGCCAGTTTCTTGGTGACAAACTCTCTCAGTTGCTGTTTATCTGTGAAAACTTAATCTCACCCTCATTTTTAAAGGACAGTTTTGCCAAATAAATAATTCTTCACTGAGAGTTTTTTACTTTTAATATCTTAAATATATAATACCATGGCTTTCTCACCTCCACAGTTTCTGAAGAGAAGTCTGCACTAAGTTTTAGTGGGCATCCCTTGTGTGAGATGGATCACTTTTCTCTTGCTGCTTTCAGAATTCTATTTTTATCTTTGGTTTTTGACATTCTGAATAGTAAGTGTCTCAGAGTAAGTCTGTTCAGATTTATTCTGTTTGGAGTATGTTGCCCTTCTTGGATATAAATATTTATGTCTGTCATAAGAGTTGGGAAATTGTTGGCCATTATTTCTTTCTGCCTCCTTTCTGTTCTCTTCTTCTTCCATGACACCCATGAGACATATGTTTGTGCACTTCACTCTGTCATTCAGTTCCCTGGGGTCTTATTCAATTTTTTCCATTCTTTTCTCTGTCTGTTCTTCTGTCTTTTCAAGTTCATATGCTCTATAGCTCTGTATTCTAATTTACTGATCCATTCTTCTGCCATTTCAAATCTGCTATTGTGTGCCTTTAATGTATATATCTATTTGGAGGTACTCAGGGTTGGGCCCAGGACCCTGAACTTTTTCAAGGGAAGATGAGGTCATACTGCATGAAGGTGGACCTTAAATTCAATTACTTATGTTTTATTAAGAGAAAGGAGAGGGAGATTTGGAGTCACAGAGACAAAGAGACAGAGGGGGAAAGGCCATGTGAAGATGCAGGAAGGAATTGGAGTGATGCAGCCACAAGTCAGGGATTGCTGGCAACCATGAGAAGCTAGGAGAGGCAAGAAAGGTTTACTTGAAAGGCATTAATCTGGAATTGGCTCTTTAAAACTGACTTTTGCCTTGTGAAGATTTTCATGGAAAACATGGAAAAAATTTAAAAATAAATGAGAAAGTGGAAAAATACCTAGTTCATATTATGTAATGGAATTATTATAATATAGTTAGTTCACAATGTATTTAACAAACTCCCTGTTGATGACATATATGTTATGTCTCTCTTTTTCCTATTACAAGCACAGTTGCAGTGAACACAATTGTATCTATAACTTTTTTTTTTTTTGAGGTACTGGGGCCGGGGATTGAAACTGGGATCTTGTATGTGGAAAGCCGGTGCTCAACCACTGAGTCACATCTGCTCCCCTGAGTTGGTTTTTTGTTTATTTGCTTGTTGTTATTTTCTTTTTGTTTTTAGGAAGCACCAGGGCTCAAACCTGGGACCTCCCATGTGGGAAGTCGGTGCTCAGCTACTTGGGCCACATCTGCTCCCCTATAACTTTTGCAATGGGAAAAACTATGTTGGTTTTACTACTATATCCCTAGACCTGGATCACTGCCTGAAACATATCAAATACTCAATAAAGATTTGTTGAATTAAAACTAAGTGTACATATATATGTATGTATATATATATATATATAATATATATAATATATGCTATAAATAGAAAAATGTAGATATGTTCACTACTATGAATAATAAAACTAGTTAGAAAATAGAATAAAAATCTCAATAAACATCATGGGGAAAGAATTCATTACATTAAAAAATTCATACTATTGATAATGCATTATGTTATCACTGTAATAAAAGTCTTATAAAATGCATACTGGGGAGCAAGTTAATCCCAAAGTAATAAATTTTCATAGACAAGTGACAGAGATAGATTTTGTATTATTATGGAAAGCTAGTGAAAATCTCCTAGAAAAAGGAAAAAATGTCATGTGATATGACATTTAAAAAACATTTTTTTTTTTTCCTCAAGAAAGTCACAGTTTATTAGGTACAGTTTATACCCAACACATGCAGTCATGACAAGAGGGAGGTAAAGAGTAATACTTATGGATAGTGAGTGCTTGTGTTGGTTTGAAGTTGTATGTACTCCAGAAAAACATGTTCTTAAATGTAATCCATTCCTGTGAGTTTAAACCCATTTTAGGTAGTACCTTTTGATGATGTTACTTCAGTTAAGGTGTGTCCCATCTCAATCAGAATGGGTCTTAATCCTGTTTCTGGAGTCCTTTGTAAGAGAATGAAATTCAGAAAGAAAGAGAAGAAGGCACAGGAAAAAAGAGGCTGGACATTGAAGGAACCTGGAAGAGAAGGGAGAGAACAGGAGACACTGCCATGTGCCTTGCCATGCGAGAGAGGAGCCAAGGATCACCCACCAGCAGCCAGCCCCAGAATGCTGGTTGTGATGGTTAGGCTAATGTGTCAGCTCAGCTAATGGTGCCCAGTTGTCTGGTCAAGTAAGAACTGGGTTGATTGTAATACAAGGGCATTTCATAGACTTTAATCATCAGTGAATTGATTGCATAGATGGCTGGTTACATCTACAATCAGCTAAAGACATCAGCAATGAGTGACGTCTCATCCAATCAGTTAATGGCCTTAAAAGGGGAAGTTATTTCAGCATTCAGAGAGAATTCCCATCTCTACTTCAGACAGCCAGAGTCTCTTGGGAGCTCATCAAGGACCTTCATCGCAGACCCTGGTTTGCAGCCTGCCCTGTGGAATTTGGACTTGAGCATCCCCATGGTTGCATGAGACAATTTTATAAAATCTCATACTATTTGCAGATCTTTCCTGCTGGTTCTGTTACCTTAGAGAACCCTGATAATATACTGGTGTTTGGAAAGAAAGCATCATCTTGATGATGCCTTGATTTGGACTTTTTCCCAGCTCAAACCATAAGCTAATAAATTCCCATTGTTTAAGCCAACCCATTGAATGGTATTTGCTTGAGCAGCCAAGGAAACTAAAACAGCACTCTTATATTCTCCCTGAACTCCAGACAAAGATGAAGAAGATTCACTCATATATTTGGAGAGGTATGTGTACATTAAAATCTGACGATTGAAGAAGATTCATCTGGTACTACAACTATAATTTCTACAGTAAGCCAATTCTCTCAATAATATTGAATTTATTGAAAAGAGTAAATTATCACTCACATTTGTTGATAAAAACTCAATGTGCAGAGATCCTATGTTCTTTACCTTCTTGGGATGCTAGTTAACAGAGTTAGCATGTGATTTGGGTTGGTGTCTTTTCCTGCATTTAAGACATTAAATACAGATCAAGAACCACATAAGAAGTAATGTGTGACTCAGAAATGAGATAGTTTAATTACAACAGAGAAAAAATGTTGATTCGTTTATTTCAGAAAATGTGTACATGATATAGCAAATTTGATAAATCATTTCAGCTATGTTTTTTTTAAAGGTGAGATCCAGTTGGTTAGAATGTGTCAACTAGTAGCCCTTGTATTCTGGGAAGATTCTCTGACAGTTTTTGTCCCAACTGACTATTTTAGGCCTTGGGATCAAACAGCCTATTTTCATTTGGGATTTGACTGGAGAAAATAGTCTAATTTCTTCATAGGGAAAGCAAGGAATTAAAGAATTAATAGGTTTTTAGACTTATTTGTGTATATGAGATTACATGATAGCACCAAAATCAATTAATAGCAGGTAATGCCTTCTTTACCTTTCTTTAATTTCAGCCTCTTCTAGTTCTGAGGGTGGCTCATTCTCTGCTTCAAAAAACAAATTAAAAAAACTTTGAGACCACAAATAACAAAATAACTAACAAGACGTTCCTTATGTTAGTTAAGTTTGTTTCTTTTTGTTCTACTTAATATTTTTTTTTAATGTCAATATTTTTTCATTTTCAACAGGGTATGTACTTAGTTGTTTTTCCAGTAATTAATAAGGATTTACGGCAATCCATTCATTCTTTCTTTTCTAGTCTCCCCTATGACCAAAGATTTGTCAGTACAGGATGGTTTGAGCTAGTATAGTCAGAGTTATAGGAAATTAAAACTAAATGTAGAGTTTGTACAGCTAAAGGTTTGTGTGAAAAATTTTACTTTTGTTTTTATGCTCAGGATTTTTTTTCACATTTCAAGTTTTTAAAAAAAATACTTCATTTTTTACCCCTTGGACAGCTGAAATATAAATTAGGCTTGGTTATCAATGAATTCCATAAATCTTTAAAAATTTTGCTCTATCATTTAAAGGACAGCTTAACTAACACTTAATTTTGCTTGATTTGTTATTCACTGTGTACTGTAAAACTGAAGGAACGTATGACACCATCATGTATAATATTTGTCTTCTTATTTTAAAGGAAATTGCTGTAAAGCTGAAAAGAACAAAACATGTACATCCTGTGGGTGGCATGGTCAGGAGTGCTGCATCTGTTTATCAGGTTCACTCATGCAGCTAGCAAACCAGCAATGCCTCCTGTTATCAAGAACTGGCCTTTCAACATTTTCTGGGCTGCTCCCACAATGCAGTGTAAGCATTTCTTCAATGTGGATCTAAATCTTAAATTGTTTAACATTATATCAAATCCTTTAGAGACTCAAAGTGGACCAATAATTGCCATATTTTATCCTAATGAATTAGGGCATTACCCTTATTTTTCTCAAGACGGAAAATCCTTTAATGGAGGGATACCACAGAATATGAACCTTTCTAAGCACCTTAGGAAAACTGCAGATGACATTGAGACAGTTATCCCTTGGTGGAGATCAGAAGGACTTGTTGTCATTGACTGGGAAATCTGGAAACCCCAATGGGATAGAAATTGGGGCAATAAAATAATATATCAAAAACACTCCTTAGCCTTTACTAGAAACCACCATCCTGATTGGTCTGATACAAAAGTGAAAACAGTTGCTCAACAGGAATTTGAAAAAGCTGGAAGGGATTTTATGAACATTACTCTCACACTGGCTTTAGAAATGAGACCAAAATGTTTATGGGGCTTTTATCTGTATCCAGACTGTTACAATTATGATTACAGGATAAATCCACAGATTTACACAGGTAATTGCCCAAATGAGGAAATTTTTCGCAATGACCAACTCTTGTGGCTTTGGGAAAGAAGCACTGCACTTTATCCTTCAATATATTTGGATAAAATATTGAATTCGAGTTTAAATGCTTTAAAATTTGTTCATTACCGAGTTAGAGAAGCCATGAGGATTGCTGAAATGTCTAGACATGACTATGCCTTGCCAGTTTTTATTTTTTCCAGACCATTTTATTTACATGGTATGGAGACTTTGTCACAGGTAAGAAAAACTATAGTCACCCACATAAAAATGGAAATTTAGTTGAATGACTATATAAAGTCTAGAAAAAATGTTTTATGAAATTTATTTTCCCTTAAGGAAATATTATTGAACACTATTATTAAAGGTATATATTTCTTCAAATGTCATTTCAATTCTGAAAGGGTGTCACTGGTAATTGAATATTCACTTAAGCATGTTTGATGATGAGTCTTACCAACTTAGCATTTAGAGGGATTTTTTGCAGAACAGTTGTTAAACTTGAGTTAAATTATGTGATTTTAACCAGGGAGAAATTTCAGAATTGGCATTTTCAATATGAAAGCTTAGCAGCATTTTTTCAAATCAAGAACATACAAAATAAAGCTTAGGATAGATTATTAACCAACTACATTTTTCATTGTATTGCATTTGTATGTTTTAATTTATCAGGGAAATTTAAAAAATGCAGATTTTGTTAATTTTCTCTGTAAGACTCTATAATGTGATCTAATGGTTGATGTCAAAGAATTAAAATGTGATGTTTATAAACGAATATTGTCTTTTGACAAATAAGAAGTACAGAGATGTGGGAATGAGCTTGGGAGATAATGAATTTGCAGGTGAGGGTGTGTTCATGTGTTCAAGCTTTCACTAGCTCTTCACTTAGGTCATTATTGTAGGGATTCTTGCCTGGGCTCTCCTTGAACAATTTTTCGATGAAGCATTTCTTATTTCAGAAGAAAAACTTCCATTTGGGAAGCAATTTAAAATCCTAGTATGTTCCTGAGTATTTTGAGTCTACTTTGCCTCCTGACAATCTCATGCCACTAGTTCTAATTTCAAGTAGAGCAAAGAATAAAACCCTTCTTTTAATAGTCACTTCTTTATTTGAAGACATCAGTTGTGCCCATCAAAGTCTTCTTTCTCAGGTATTCTTCATGTGACATTTCTCAAATCATGTCACTTTCTCAAATCCTTTTGGGAAGACTGAGCTGAAATTTATTCATTCAGAAAGAATTTATTGAGTGCCTAAAATATTTCAGGCATAATATATTATTAATAATA
The DNA here is from genome assembly GCA_029593785.1 of Cabassous unicinctus. Taxonomy (NCBI): domain Eukaryota; kingdom Metazoa; phylum Chordata; class Mammalia; order Cingulata; family Chlamyphoridae; genus Cabassous; species Cabassous unicinctus. Next base: position 17,788 of record JAQZBX010009318.1, read on the forward strand.
GTAACAGTAGCAAGCAAAATAATAATCCATTTAGTCAGCACGTGTTCATAGAAAATGGGAGAAAGAGATGAGAAACATTTTAATGAAAGATTATTCATGCCTTTCCCATTTGTCATATTAGACTTTTGAAATAAATTATGGGCTATCACTTCTGAGCTCTACTTCAGAAATCAGTAGATCATATAAACTACTCACCAAAAAGTCTAGAATTATATGGGTATTTTTATATTGAAGTATTTTAATGCTTTCCTATAGCCTTCCATGTTTAATATATCAACAAACAGTATGGGTCCATGCTTAATGGCAAAGCCCCAAGATGCGTTTATCAATTGTAATGAATGTGCCACACTAATGAAGGATGTTTATGTGGGAGGGTGTGGGAGGTGTGGGAAGTGGGGCATATGGGAATCCCTATATTTTTTGTGTAACATTTATGTAATCTAAGTATCTTTTAAAAAATAAAAAAATAAAAATAAAAAATAAGATTGACACAAATGTCAGAAACTACAGAAAAAGGACTACTTGAGTAACATAAGACTTTAAAATAAAACCCATATGCACACAAACACACAGACACAAACTAGGACTGAAAATGAAGCAGAGGAAAGGAAATTTGCCACTTATATATCAGAAAGTGGTCAATATCACTGTCTTCATAAAAGTAAGAAATTGCAAATCAGTAAGAAAAAGGCAGAGATCACAAAAACGGACAAGGACAGGATTAGGTAATGCATAATAGAGTGTTGTGAAAATCATATGCTACAGCCCTATCTCCTTTGCTTTGCTCTCTAACCCTCCCCGAGAAGACAAAACAGACAATGCCAGGAAACGCCCAGGTATGACGGGACAAAACTACGGTTGTGCCTGATGGAGATCCATCAATTACTGTGGGACTTGTCACAAGTTCAGACCTCGCTCATGGCACTGCGCAGCACAGCCTTTGAAAACCTTCTTGGACAGGAGCCTTCTATGCATGACCCCAGCCCAGGGTCCAGCCGTCTACTTGCTGTGAGGCCTTGAGCCAGTTGCGTAGCTCTCTAGACTTTAGCTGCCACTTCTGCACAATGGGATGACCTCTGCCTCAGTGTACTGAATGATTAAATGAAGAAAGAGGTGTGACGGTGCTTTGGAGAACCTCTGGGTGTTGCACGGGGAGTTTGAAAAGCACCCTGCATGAGCAGGAGCTGAGGAACTCCTGGGAATTCCTTAGGGCCGGCTTGGCCTGCCCAGGCCTGATAAAGCGCCTTCGTAATTTTTCCAAGTTGCATGCTAATCTTCTCACATCAGATTTTAAGTAACAGATTTAAGCAGATTTTAAGCCATTCTACCTGAGGCAAGTGAAGTCTAGAAGCCTGGTCGTGAAGAAAGAGATAGAGAAAACAACAACAACAACAAAAAACAGAACAGACTTAAGAACTCAAAAAGATAAATAATGTGTGACTTTTTTTTTATAAGGAAAATGGCTAGTGTATCAGCAGAACAATAATACATAATTAAAATGAATTATTTAATTGTGTAAGAAAAAAACAGTATGGATTTTCCTCACCTGTTGTCTGAATAAGATAATTTTTCAATGCAGGTTTTTTAAAATCCAGTAATTCTGCTTAGTAGTTTCTTTCAGAAGGGTCTTAATTTGAATAAGAGACAATTCATGTTTAAGGAATGTGATACTAATTAGTATAGTGGAAGAACAGTTTCCTTTCCTGTTGTATTACTTATATAAATTACAGACCCACAAGTACTAGTATTACTGGAAGCTTGCTATAATACAGGAAGGCTTTGCTGTAACATGGTCATTTTCTCATTTGAGTATTTCAGCATTCCACCTTTGCACTGGATATCTGACACTGCAAACCTTGCAGGGAGGAACAAATGCAAATTGCTTAATCAATCATCCCCTCTTTCTTCCATTTCTTCCTGTTTCCTGCTTCTTTGCTCTTGACCTATAATTATGAACATAATCTCCTCAATTTCTTGTCCTGGTAAGTTATAATCTACTCTGTCATCCTACTCAAGAGTCACTTGGAGGAAAAATAGTTAGAGGAAATGCATAAACGGCCTGGTTAAAAATGTTCTAGGGTTTAGGATACCAGGGGAAGGCTGGACACTGTCCAGACGAGAGAGGGGCAAAGGAAAAGAATCATAATGGCAAAAATGTGACTTAAAAGCTGCAGCTGCAGCTGCCAGCATCCTCCTCCACCTCACAGACAATTTTGAATTCTCAGACCTCGTGGCTGGTGGCTACAGACAAAGGAGGCTGCAGGGATTCACCACCTCAGGAAACAGGAAAGAGAGGGCTGCAGCCTAAGGCTGACTCAGTTTTTGATCAAGAAATTTGGTCTGCTGTGTCCCCTGAGTTCTTCTGGGTCAGGTGGGGCCATGCCATTGTTTGCTTTGGGAGCTGGCATGGGACTAAAGAGATTCGAACCTCTCAATCTCCCTCTCTACTGACCAGGACTGGTTGTTGAGGATGCAGAGGGGAGTGGAATTATTTCCTACCCAGGAAAAGAGAGGGGCTACTGGCAAAGGTTATAGAGCAAACTGTAAGAGTTTGAATTACAAGGCTTTCAGCCTCCAGGCAGGAACCTCTATCACATTGGTCCCATGTTGCAGTGAACACACTCATACCAGGCTTTGAACTGAGAGGGCTGCCAAAGAAAGCCATCTGCTGGCTGACCAAGGAAGTGCATGTGAGAAAATTAGAAGTAAATAAGAGAGACTTTTCTGGCCTTTACAGCCACCCTCCCCAAGGCCCTTGGAAACGGGTCTGCAACCCATTACTGGATCCAGGGCCCAGATTTGAGCAACTGACAGGGACAATCCTAAAGGCCCAAACAGGTTGAACCAAGAATCAAAGAATAGCAGTAACACACAGCCTCTTCACTAAATCCCTACAAAAGAAAGAGAAATTGAGCATCTGGGTAAAATCACCATGCAAATCAGATGACTAAATATCAGCAAAAAATTACAAGCCATACTAAGAAAATGGAAGAAATGGCTCAAGAAAAGGAATATATCAAAGACACAGAAGAGACACAGGATTTGAAACAACTATTCAATGAGATTCATACAAATTTCCAAAACAAATTAATGAGTTGAAAGACAATATGGCTAAAAGATAAAGGATATCAAGAACATACAGAGTGAGCCCAAGCAAGTATGGTTCAACATGAGAAAATCAATTAACACAATACATCACATTAACAAATTGAAAGAAAAAAACACTATCATCTCAATTAATGCAGAAAAGGCATTTGACAAAATCCAGCATCTTTTCTTGATAAAAACACCTCAGACTAGAAGGAAATATTGTCAATATGCTAAAGGGCATATATGATAAACCGACAGACAGCAACATACTCAATTGGCAAAGGTTGAAAACTTTCCCTCTAAGTTTAGGAACAAGACAATGATGTCCACTGTCACCATTGTTATTCAGCATTGTGCTGGAGGTATTATCTAGAACAATAAGACTAGGAAAAAAAAATAAAAGGCATCCAAATAAGAAAAGAGGAAATAAAACTCTCACTATTCATGGATGACATGATCCTATATTTAGAAAATTCTGAAATGTTTATGACAAAGCTACTTGAGCTAATAAATAAGTTCAAAAAAGTGGCAGGATACAAGATCAACATGCAAAAATCAATAATGTTTCTGTACACTAGTATTGAACAATCTGAGGAGGAAATCAAGAAAAAAATTCCATTTATAATAGAAACAAAAAGACTCATATATAAGGGAATCAATTTAACCAAAAAAGTGCAGGAGCTATTGCAGAAAACTACAAAACAATGTTAAAAGAAATCAAAGAAGACGTAAACAAATAGAAAGAACTTTAGTGTTCATGGATTGGAAGACTAAAAATCGTGAAGATGTCAATCCTACCCAAACAGATTTGTATAGTCAATGCAATTCCAATCAAAATTCCAACAGCCTACTTTACAGAAATAGGAAAGGCAATTACCAAATCCATTTGGAAGGGAAAGGGCACCCGAATAGCCAAAAGCATTCAAAAAACGAAGAGCAATGTGGGAGGAATTTCACTGCCTGAACTTGAAACATATTGCAAAGCTAGTGTGGTCAAAATAGTATGGTATTGGCATAAAGATAGACAACACATTCATCAGTGGAATAGAATTGAGAGTCCAGAAATACACCCTCACCTACCAAGTCCATGTTGACGGGACAAAACAGTCTCTTCAACAAATTGTTGCCGGGAGAACTGGATATCCATAACTAAAAGAATCGAAGAGGACCCTTATCTCACTCCCTATGCAAAGAATCAACTCAAAATGGATCAGAAATCTAAATATAAAAGCCAAGACCATGAAACTACCAGAAGAAAATGTAGGGAAACATCTTAAAGACCTTGTGGTAGGTGGTGGTTTCTTGGCCATTACACCCAAAGCATGAGCAACAAAGAAAAAATAGATACATGAGACCTCCTCAAAATTAAACACTTTTGCCCCTCAAAGTACTTTATCAAAAGGGTGAAAAGGCTGCTGACTCAATGGGAGAAAATATTTGGAAATCACATATCCAATAATGGTTTAATATCCATGATATATAAAGAGATGCTACAATTCAACAATAAAAAGACAAACAACCTGATTAAAAAATGGGCAAAAGACTTGAATAGACCTTTGTCCAAAGAAGAAATACAAATGGCAAATAAACACATGAAGAAATGTTCAACGTCACTAATGATTAAGAAATGCAAATCATAGCTACAACAAGATATCATTTCATACCTATTAGAATGGCCACTATTAAAAAGACAGAGAACTACAAGTGTTGGAGAGGATGTAGAGAGATAAGAACACTTATTCACTGCTGGTGGGAATGTAGAATGGTACAGCCACTGTGGAGGACTGTTTTGCAGTTCCTAAGAAGTTGAATATAGACTTGTCACATGAACAGGCAATACCACTTCTGAGTATATACCCAGAAGAACTGAGAGCAGTGACAAGAACAGGCACCTGCACACCGATGTTCATAGCAGCATCATTTACAATTGCCAAAAGATGGAAACAACCCAGGTGTCCATCAACTGATGAATGGATAAACAAACTGTGGTGTATACACATGATGGAATATTATGCAGCTGTAAGAAGAAATGAAGTCATAAAGTATATGAAAACATGGATGAACCTGGAGGACATTATGTTGAGTGAAGCAAGCCAGACACAAAAGGACAAATACTGTATGATTGAGCTATTATGAACTAAATATTTTGTGTAAACACATGGAGTTAATAACTTTAATATGGTTCACCAGAAAATAGAATGAGGTTAGAGAATGGAAAGCTGGGGGTTAACTTGTGCAGAATTGGTAAAAATGATATGTATTAATCTTTGGAAATGTATAGAAAAGGTGAAAGCACAACATAATATTTATAACTAGCAGTGTTATTATATGGATATGACAATGATTGAAAGGGAATGTCTAAAGTCATGTATATTACTAAAAGGAAAGCTAAAAAATGTGACATAGGACTGGTATAGCATAGTAAAACCTCATGTGAAATATGGGTAATATTGCATATGAGACCATTTTTCCTTGAAACTGAACAAATGTATATTAATATTAAAAGATATTATTATCAGCCAAAAAATATTATGTTAAATGAAAGAAACCAGACACAAATAATACATATTGTATGATTGCAATTATGTAAAATGTAAATATAAAGCAATTTATAAAGATGGAATTAGATTAGTGGTTATGTAGGGCTGGGAGAGGATAGAGGAGTTGAGAGGTGACTCCTAAGGGATGTAGAGCTTTTCTTTTTGGAGTAAAGAAATTGTTCTAAAATTGTTTGTACTGATGAATGCACAGCTTTGTGGTTATACTAAAAGCCATTGATTATACCCTTTGAATAGACTGTATGGTATATGAATATATCTCAATAAATCTGCTTAAAAAAAGAAATAATTGTGCTAGAATAGCCAGAAATAGCAGCAAGGTACAGCAGGGATGCACAAAGAGATTGAAAGGTGATGATTTTTTTTGTCTTTTTTTATTATTATTATTGAAGTAATGAAAATGCTCTAATAATAGTTGAAGTGATGAATGTACAACTATGTGATTATGCCGAATACCATTGATTATATACTTTGGATGGATTGTATGCTTTATTAATATGTATCAGTAAAATTGATTTGTTTAAAAAAAAAAGGAATGAAGTTCTGATACATGTGATAACATGGATGAAGCTTGAAGATACCATGTTGAGTGAAAAAAACCAGACACAAAAGGACAAATATTTCAAATGATTGCCCTTATATGAAATAATTAGAATAAGATGCAGAAAGTAGATGAAAGATTATCAGGGGCTGGGGGGGATGGGGAGTAAATGCTTAATGGGTACAGAGATTTTGTTTGGGGTGATGAAAAAGTTTTGGTCATGGATAGTGGTAATGGCAGAACAACATTGTTAATGTAATGAATATCACTTAATTGTACACATGAAAGCTGTTAAAATGGGAAATTTTGCATTGATATATATATGTTACCACAATTAAAAAAAAAAAAAAAGAGTCCCTTGGATACCTCTCTTCCACTCTCTCCATCATCCAATGGGCAACTAAGACTGTTTTAATTTCCAAATAGCTCTTTAATCTGTCCCCTCTGCTTTCTGAGGGCTGACATTGCTTTTGTTGAAGCCCTTGTTTCCCACTGAAAAGTTTCCATCATTTCCTAAATGGTGACCCTGCCTACCATCTTGGCTTCTTTCCAATGTATTCTTCACATGACAGCCAAAAATATATTCGAATGTGCAGATCTGTGTCCTTCCTGTGCTAAAAATTATTTGTAACTAAATCCTAACTCCTGAAAATAGCATAAAAGACTCTTCAAATTTGGATCTTGCTTATATTCAAGGCTTCAGCTGCCTTAACTTCTCCCCACATCCCTTGTGTTTCATCCACAAGGAGGAACTGGCAGTTCTCTGGATGGACTGTGCTATTTTCTACATATAAGCCTCAGCCCGTATTCTTTAAACTACCAGACTAAAGCACTCCCTCAAGAAAAGAAACTGGGCTTTAATTCATTTTTACATCCTCGGTATCTAGAACTTGGCCTGACACATCACAAATATTTATGAAATAAATGTAAAAATCCAAGACAGTTAGCTTTTCCAATTCTGCTCTGTGGTCCTTTGTTTTAGAAACAAAGAAAATATTTTTCTGTCAGTGGGTTCTTTACCATAGTGGATGGGTTGAAACTTATTACTCAATTGTCAATGACTAAATTTCCAGAAACTACCCCTAACATTTCTCTTTTCTAGGAGGACTTAGTGCATACCATTGGTGAGAGTGCTGCATTGGGGGTAGCAGGAGTAGTACTGTGGGGAGGATATGATTATGCTGCTTCAAAGGTAAGCAATGATCTAGGGGTCAGCATCTTAATTATAGTCTAGATATTTCAAATCTGGCTTTACCTCAGAGCCAAATGATTGCTGAATATCTGTTCACTTGACTTTAATGAAGTTCAAAGAGGGAAGGGACTAACATTTTTTGAGCACCTACTCTGTACTAGTTACTGCAGTTAGCAGTATGGTGGAAAAAGCTTAAGCTTTCAAATCAGACAGTCCTTAGAATCCAATTTTTGCATTCTAGTGTGTAATCTTGGGCAGCTTGATTAACCCTTTGCGTCTCAGTTTCTCCATTTTAACAACAGTACTAAAATAAAACTTCTGCAGAGGTTTGGGTAGAATAAATGTTTATTTCACCACATTTAAGAGGGCGGATTCTCCAAAAATGTTTCTTTATTTTGCTGATTACCTGATGATAGAAATGCACATGGGAGGAAATAAATGTGTATATAAAGATTATAAAGATTTGTTAACAATCTATTCTTGATAATATTGCACATAAGAAATAACTTTTTTTTTTTTGAGGTACTAGGGTTGGGGATTGAACTTGAGACCTCATATGTGGAAAGCTAGCACTGAGCCACATCAGCTCCCCTGAGTTGGTTTTTTCATTTGTTTGCTTGTTGTTTGTTTTGTTTTGTTTTGTTTTCAATGAGGCACTGGGAACCCAACCTGGGACCTTCCACGTGGGAAGAAGGCACTCAACTGCTTGAGCCACATCAGCTCCCAACTTTTTATTTTTATACAAATGCCTTTAAACATATTCTGTTGGCAACCTGTCCCACTGCCTAAGTGAAAATTCAGAGACTGAGCTTTTCCTCATTTCTAGCTATTAATGAACAGGCTAATTTTCAGGGATTAAAAAGTATGGTCTCATAAAATATAAAAATAGCCACAATCACTTTCTTATTCAAGGTGATGCAAATCAGAATGACAGAGTTCTTAGGAACAAGGGTCCTGGGGTCAGACAGCTTGGATTCAGATCCTTACTTAGTCACTTTACAAGGTGTGTGACCTTGAGCAAGTCATTGACTCTCTGTGTACTTCAATTTCTTTATCTGTCAAATGGAAATAATGATAGTACCTACCTCATAGGGTTGTTTTAAGATTTCCATTATTAATACATGCAAAACATTTAAAACAGTACCTGGAACAAAACTGGCATGTTAAGTGTCTCTCTTGCCCTAATACTGAATCTGAGGTGTGTGGAAGGGGAGTGTGGTAAGTTTCTTTGTTCAGCTGGTTTGAAGATGGGTATATGTAAAAAGAAGGTAAGGGAGGAGATGGGGAGGTAGACAAAGTGTGCAATGTTATCTGTATTTATTTATAACAGTTGCAATTATCTTTGTTGAAGGTCTGACATGGCTGCCTTGTAGGGGCTGGCTCCTTCTCTCTTCTTTCAGGGGCTACTAAGATTTGGTTAGAGACCTCCAACCCCTCCTCCATCCTATGCCTTGAAAGGTTCTCTGATTCTGTGTTTAGCTGACACCTTGCAACTTCCCTTTCACTCTTTCCCCAAAGTCCCCTTTCCCCTTAGCTTTATGGACCAAGTCCTTAATTCTGGACCTCAGCTGCCATGGTTTTGCCCTTGAAGTTGTTTTTCCTACAATCTCTCCCTTTTCTGTCTATTTTTACTCCAGGCTGACAGTGGTTTTGTTTATACAGATCTCTCAAAAAGCTTGTTGGTTTCACATGCAGTTCACAGGGGTCCCAAAAGCAGACAATACGACTTTTCACAAATCCTTTCTGGATAACTGCATTTCCAATCCTGACTGGCAAGGACATGGCTGGCTGTTTCTAAGTTTAGTTAAGTCCTGATTTGGGCACTACCCTCTGTGGGCTTGCTTTCCAGAAACTTAGAATTTCCCATGCCATCAATTTCTGGTTTATTTTTGCCCAGGAGTTCAGTTTTCAGCTTATCTCTTTCCTCTCATGTTTTACTATAACCTGCAAGGAGAAGCCAGGCTGCATTTTCCACATTTGGTTTGGAAATCTTTTCAGCTAAATAGCTTGTCACTTTCAAATTCTGCCTTCCAGCTAACATCGGGAGTCAATTTTGCAAAGTTCTTAACAACTTTAAAAAAGAATCACCTTTCCTCCAGTTTCCAATAACATGTTCATCATTTCCTTCTCGGGCCTCATCGGAAGTACCTTTAGCATCCATATTTCAACCAACAGTCTCTTCAAAGCAATCTAGGCCTTTTCTATCAAGTATTTTACAATTTCTCCAAAATCTTCCCTTTATCCATTTTTAAAACCGTTGCAGCATTTTTGGTATTTGCTTAACAGCAGCACCCCACTCCCAGTACCAATTTCTGTTTTAGTTTGCTAAAGACTACCAATTCAAAAATACCAGAAATGGGTTGGCTTTTATAATGAGAATTTATTAGGGTAAAATCTTACAGTTCTGAGGGTAGGAAAGTGTCCAAATCAAGGCACCATCAGAGATACTCTCTTACCAAAAGTCAGTTGCTGGCAGATCCTGGACTCCTGCCATGTGGCAAGGCAAAATGGTGCCCAGATTCTGCCTTCTCCTCCAGGCTTACTTTCTCCCTGTGCTCAGCTTTGGGTGATCAGGCATATGGTTCATCTCTCCCTAGGCTTTATCTCCTTAGCTTCAGGCTGTTCAGCTGATTCCAGCCTCCAGACTCTCTCTCAGCATCTTGGGGTTTCTCTTTCTGTCTTTCTGTGGCTGTAGGTGATCTTTTTTTTGTTTTCTTTAAGATTTATTTAATTTATTTATTTCCCCTCCGCCACCTGCCTTGTTGTTTTGCACTCACTGTCTACTCTCTTTGTCCATTTGCTATGTGCTCTCTGTGTCTGCTTGTCTTTTCTTCTCATCTTCTCTTTAGGAGGCACCGGGAACTGATATGGGACCTCCGATGTGGGAGAGAGGCACTCAGTCACTTGAGCCATCCCAGCTCCCTGGTTTGTTGGGTCTCTCATTGTCTTTCCTCTTTGTCTCTCTTTGTTGCATCAGCACTCCACATGGGCCAACTCTCGGTGTGGGCCAGCATGTTGCACGAGCCAGTACGCCACATGGGCCAGCTCACTGTAGGCAATCTTGAAGTCCTCTCTCACAAGGCAGGATAAAAATGGCAGCTCTCTTTCTCTGTATGTTTCTGCTGGTGTCTCCCATTTATAAAGGGCTCCAGCAAGAAGGCTGAGACCCTGGGTCACAGCTCCCTGAAGTACTCCAATCAAAGGCCCACAACTGAATTCAATCTAATCAAAGGGCCCCACACCCACAGTCTAATCAAAAGCCCTTAACTGAAGTGGTCTAATCAAAATATCTCTTAATTTAATCCAACCAAAATTTCCTATCACATACAATAGGTTTACAGGCACAAAATGGGTTCACTTTAAGAACAGGATTTTCTGGGGTCCACAAAATACTCAAACCAGCACAATAGTCAAATGATCTTTGACAAAAGAGCAAAGACATTTCAATGGAGAAAGGATAGGCTTTTCAACAAATAGTGCTGGAACAACTGGACATCCACATGAAAAAAAAAATGAATCTAGACACAGATCGTCCACTCTTCACAAAAATCAACTCAAAATAAATCATAGACCTTAATTGAAACCACAGAACTATGAAACTTCTAGACTGTAACATAGGAGAAAATCTAGGTGACCTTAGGTTGGTGATGAAAATATAGATACAACATCAAAAGTATGATCCATGAAAGAGAATATTGATAAGGTGGGCTTCATTAAAGTGATCTGCTCTGCAAACAGCTATGTTACAAGAATGAAAAGACAAGCAACTGACTGGGAGAAAATATTTGCAGAGCATATATCTGACAAAGGGCTATATCCAAAATATACAAAGAGCTCTTAAAATTCAATTGTAAACTCACAACTTCTTTAATAAAATAAAATAAAATAAAACAATAATAAGAAAAAAAACAATTTAAAAAATGGTCAAAAGTACTGAACAGATACCTCACCAAAGATGATATACAGATGGCAAATGAGCATATGAAAAGATGCTCAACATCATATATTGTTAGGGAATTGTAAATCAAAACAATAGAGAGATATTGCTACACTCCTATTAGAATGGCTAAAATAAAAAAACATGGATTATAGAGCAAGAGGAACTCTCATTCATTGCTGGTGGGACTGCAAAATGGTACAGCTACTTTGGAAGACAATCTGGAAGTTTCTTACAGAGCTAATTATAGTGTTACCATATGGTCCAGCAATTGAACTCCTAGGTATTTGCCCAAAGGAGTTGAAAGCTTATGTCCACATGACTATTTATAGCAGATTTATGCATAATTGCAAAAACTGGAATGGATAAACAAACTGTGGCATATCTATATAATAAGTATTATTCAGTGATAAAAAGAAATGAGCTTTGAAGCCATGGAAAAACATGGAGGAACCTTAAATACATATTGTTGAGTGAAAGAAGCCAATCTGAAAAAACATCATACTATATAATCCCAACTGTATGACATTGTGGAGAAGGTAACACTATAGAGACAGTAAAAATATCAGTGGTTGCCATGGTTTGGAGGTGGGATGGGGTGAGGTGAGGTTGAGGAAAGGGATGTGGTGGGGCACTTTTAGAGCAGTGAAACTATTCTGTACGATATCATAAAGGTGGATACATGACATTATGCGTTTGTCAAAACCCATAGAACTGTACACACAAAGCGAACCCTTATGTAAACTATGGACTTTAGTTACTAATAATGTATCAGTATTGGTTCATCAATTGTTACAAATGTACCTCATTAATGTTAATAAACTATGGGTAAACTATGTGTGTGTGGAGAGGTAGGGTATATGAGATCTGTCTGCACTTTCTGCACAATTTTTCTGTAAACCTAAAAGTGCTCAAGAAACAAAGATTTTAAAAGGATGTTTTAAAACTTTTATTTAAAAGTTGAGGTGTCTGGTAACAATGGCCCGGATTTCACTGTTGCTGAGAGGCAGCTGCTTCCTCTACGTGAGCTTCCTCTCTTCAGTTGTGTCAACTTATTAGTTGTCCTAGTAGGCTTTGACCTTTGCAGTCCCTGGCTTAGATTTGGCATTTGCATTTACTAATGAAGTTGGCCTGTGATTTTCTTCTTTATGTGTTTTTCTATTAAGGATATATTTACTTCAAAGTTAGCTTTTTATATTCTTTTTTCATGCTCTGGAACAATTCTATAACACAAAGATTATCTAACTCTTAAAAGTTGATAGGTACTCATATACAAAAAATGCTTGGGTTTAGAAACCTTTTTTTGTGTTAATGAATTTCTTCTCTAACTTGACCAATTTTTAATTGTTTTCTATCTCTTAAATCAATTTTGGTGTAATTTATCATTAAAACTTTTTAATTTGTTAGCATTGAACACTATAATATATGAAATTGCAATTTAAAAAATCACCTATGAAACTTTGGTTACATTTATTTTTTTTTCATATCTATTTTCCTTTCCTTCTTATTAACTAGATTTGCCATATGTAAGCATATTATAGTTTCCTTTTCTTGAATGCCTAGCTCCTGGAGTTGTCAATTTAATTTCTAATTCATTAATTTGTGCTTTTTTATTGTTTCCTTTCAGGGACTGCTCTTCTAAAAATTATTTTTTCCAACTCTTTCAATTGAATGTTTTGTTCCTTCTTTAAAAAAAAACAAAGTTTTTGAAATAAGTAATTTTATCATCAATTGAATAACAACATGCTTTAAAGTGTCTGTTGAGATATTTTAGCACCAAAGACAGAATAGGAGAGAAATTCCCATAAAAATTGCACATTTCTTTGGATAAACTTTTATAATTAGAAGCTAAGAGTGGACATTTCAATGGAGAAAGGATAGGCTTTTCAACAAATGGTGCTGGACACACTGTCCTAACTTCAAGGACAACCTGGAAGTTAGGAGCATTTATCACAAGGAAAGAAGGACTACTTTTGAAGTCCTAGAAATTGGCGGCCCCCTACTGGTAATGTAGAGATAGGAAAGGCACCCACTCAATGAAGCAGGTAGTAACTGAGATGGTGCTTTCAAGAAGAGAAAAGCATTTGAGAGGATGCAGATTTTGATGGAGCAGGAAGCAGGCAGGAAAACTTAACTGGAAAAGACATACCTCTTAGTAGTAGATCAGCCAGCACTTACACTACTGAATAGCTGAATGGGAATTCAAGGGAAAGTTGATACCAAAATCCCTTGTTTCTTGTTGATAAAAGCATTTAAGACTAGGCATTTGCCTCTGAGAATTAATTTGGCTGTGTCAATGGGTTTTGAGGTGCAGTGTTCTGATTATTATTTTCTAATTAGTTTGAAATTATATTTTTAATTTCCTCTTTGACTGAGTCCTTTAGGAGAATATTTTTAGTTTGGAAGGAACTGAGATTTTTTTGTTTACCATTTTTAATATTAATTCTATTTTATTCCATTATAGACAGAAATATTGTTGCTGTATTTAGAACATATTTTAGGGGCCAAGGGAAAAACCTGGGAAATCAGTTGGGAAAGCTATTGCAATAATTCAGGTGAGAGCTAATGGCAGCCTGTATCAGAATGGGAGCCATGGTTGAATTGTGAATATATTCTGAAAGTGGACTAAAGATGACTTGATGATGGATTAAATATAAGAATGAAAGAAAGAAAAAAAAAAAAAAGGAATGAAGAATGACTCCAAGAGTTTGCTCCTGAGGCACTGGAGAAAGGAAGGTGGTATATCCTGAGAATGGAGAAGGCTGCCAGAGTTGCATGTTGGGGAGAAATCAGGAGATTGGATTGTAGAGTATTATGTTTAAATGCCTATGAAATATCCAGAAGATGTTAAGTAGTTAGGTGAGTATACCTTCAGTTTAGGAATAAGGTCTGAAAAATATACATTTGGGAATTATATTTAGAGCAATAAGACAGGATGAATTTATCTGGAGAATGAGTGTAGCTAGAGGAGAGAAGAGGTCAAAGAATTGAGTCTAAGGTACTCCAATGTTAAGAGGTAAGGAGAATGAGCAGTGACCAGTATAGGAGACTGAGAAGGAGCATCCAATAGGAGAGTGTGATGTTTTGGAAGCTAAGTGAAGAAAATGTTTCAAGAAGGAGGGCTGAGATAGAAAGGGGATGGACAAATTGAACTTGATCGTATCCTCCTATTATTGTTCTAAAGTGACTTACATTACAACTTCCCACAATCCTTTTTTTTGGGGGGGGGAAGGGGTGTCTTTTGTTGTTGTTGTTGTTACTTGTTTTCATTTTATTCTGTCTGTTCTAGAAACCCATCAGATGCCTCAGCCAAGGAGTTTTGTACTGACTAAAAATAGCATAGGTTCCCAAATATAGTGTGAGGCTGGCCTAGACTGAATGTGCCTGGAACAAATAATATTATGCACATAGCACGTTCAGAATTTGTTATTGACCGAATTGTTACCTTGTTTAACTAACTGTCATTAAAAGCTTTATTCTGCCATAGGACCTCCCAAATCTTTTCAAGATGGATTCACAATTCTGGGGCCTCCTCTCATGGAGAAAACACCCCGTTATAAATTAATTGAGTGCATTTATGCATTAATGTTCATAATGATCAAAATAATTGAAACCCTAATAGAAAACTCAATTTATGCTATTAATGAACCAAATAGAGTTTTCCAATGGTCCTCTATATATGAATCAAGACAGACATTTGTCAAGATTCCAGTCAGATTTTTCTGGTTTACCTGCACATATCATTTGGGTTATGGTTGTCCATCTTAGCAGCCCAATGTGATCATCTGTCCCAAGTATGGCAAGGAGCTATGTAAAGCAACAGCTTCCCTCTGAACTGACAGGGACAAGTCCATCTTTGCCAGTAATGAGCATTTATTTAGGGGACTTATATAGAGTTCTCATCCTTGGTCACAGGAGGATGGGATAGTCCCAAGCTTAGTGGTTGTCCTTGATGGCAAGAGGAGAGACACCGTTTCCCAGGCTTGACATCCTCACTCACCGTCAGAGTAGAGGGGTCTTTTATGGGGCTTGTCTACATGCAGGCTGCTTTCCAAGGAATGCGGTGCATTGCTCAAGAACCAGAAGGTATATGACTTGACAACAATTATCAAGACACGTGGGGAATGTGCCTAACTTTTATAAAAACAGATTCTAAAGGAACAGAAGTTTTCAGCAGGGTAGAAGCTATAAATTGGTGGAAAGATTTGTTAATATAGAGATGGTTAGGCAGTTTTGGGTAAACAGATATCATGGCAGGCTTCTGGAAAAACAGGTTAAGCACTCTAGAACAAGATCTGTTGATCAGTCACGAGTTACAGAGGTTTGCAGTTTTAAGTATTCAGGAATGCTATTACTGTTTGGGGTGGAGGAAAAAGCAGGAAGTGTTGGGAGAAGAAAAACTGCAAAGTCATATATGCCACATCATCAATAGGTAGAAATATGTCCTAGTGTTAAAGCCCAATGTTGTGGGCACACCAAATAATACATCTTGTGGAAAGAAAACCCACAATTTTTATTGTGGTTTTCATTTGTCACTAGATCCTGTAACCTAGTACAAATGACTAGGGCATTTGATTGTAAATAAAGATATTCGATATTTTACCTCCTGCAACCTGAATGATGGATAAAGTAAGGTATATTTATATGATGAAATACTGAACAGCAGTTAAAATGAAAAAGCCAAAGCTATATAATCAACATGAAAAAATATAAAAAATATGTTGAGTTTAAAAAGCAAGTTGCAAAGATAAACCATCCCACAATATAGGCATTTATTTAAGTGTTTACAAAACACAGAATAATACTGTATATTCTTCATAATTATATATATGTAGTAAAGTAATAAAAACGTGGATATAAAGACAACGCATCAACTTCTGGAGAATGATCATCTCTGGAAAAAATGGGATGACTTTGAAGTCTTAGAAAAAGCTGACCTAATGTTAACATGTGTAAGTGTTAAAAATGCTTCATGAAATTAAACTTTAAAAAACAATCATCCCGTTTTAGTGATTATCTATTTAATGTTACTAAAAATATCTCTTAACCTTAAAGAATAGCCTTTAGTGGGAAAATGTGGAATCATCTTCCCCTCGAAATGACATGAAATTGTTAGTTATAGTATTCCTAATCAAAGACATGTGACTTTATAAAGGCTTAGTTACTCATTTAAATGATTAATCCCCTGAAATGCTCTTCCTCATTTGCCTTACCAAATATGAAACTTCAGGCATTAATACTACTTGGATAATAGAATCACATCTTAAGAGTGATTTAAATAGATCTCTATTTTTCCTATAGGAAACCTGCTTATCTCTACAAAAATCTATTCAAGGACCTTTGGGACATTATGCTGTAAATGTGACCTCAGCAGCCCAGTTCTGCAGTAAAAATCTCTGTAACAATAATGGAAGGTGTGTTCGAAAAATACCTGAATCTTCCTCTTATTTGCATATGCCTCAGAGCAGCAGTAAGAAATATATACTTAAAAGCCTCAGATTCATCATTTCTCAAAAAATTAAACCAAAGACAGTATCGGACATGAGCAATGGATTTGTGTGTCACTGCTATTACGGCTGGCATGGAGAGTCTTGCCAGCAGAGTTCTTCAGTCTTCTTGAAAGGGAAAAATAAGGCTTCTACTGCTAATTTATCAGTTTTTCTCAACATGAGCTTTTCTGTGATTCTGCTAGTTTTTTCAGCCTCTACCACAATGTTATTTTTTTCTTGATAAACTAAAGAGTAGAAAATGTTGATTTTTTCCCCCTTAACTTCAAGACTCTTTAAAAATATTTATTGGTTTTAAATCAAAAAGTAATCACTGACTCCATTAATTGATTTAGCAAGTATTTATAGTGTGCTTATATCATGTGGGCACTGGGGATCAAGAAGTGAACATACATACCAATGTCCCTGCCTTTGGGGAGCTTAAATTCTTGTGGCGAAAATGAACAGTAATAAATGAACATTAAACACATAAATTTATAGATCAGGTGGTAATAAGTGCTGGGAAGAATAATAAAGGAGAGTGTGGGGGAGTACTGGTAATTTTACTTAGCTCAGTCAAATAAGGCATCTCTCTTGAAGTGATTTGAAGGCATGGAGGAACAGGCCAGGAAATATCTGGGAAAGAGTATTCTTAGAATAGGGTAAAACATGTGCAAAAGCCTTTATTTTAGAGCAGGTCTAGAGTGTTCCAGAACATCAGGAAGTCCTGTGCAGCTGATACAAGATGAAGAGTGAGAGAAGTGGGGAGCCAGGTCATTAACTTTATTTGAACTAAGATTTTGAGTCAAGGTATCTTTTTATTTTTAATAGTTGAATAGAGAATTCTGGAGGAAAGAGGGACAACTAAGATATTTCTACATCTTATTTTTAAAATAAATACATTCATCAATGTGGGATAGTAAAATAAGAGTCCTTATTATGAGTAAATATTGCTACAATGGTCTTGAGACCCCAAAAGTTTTTAGCAAATAGGAGAATTTGTAATAAGGTCATGTGGGAAAGGAAACACAATAATGTGGAAGCTAAAGAAAGCAACCATTACATATACCTGTTTGCCTTCCAAGGACTGGGAATCCCTAAATAATACAATTAAATCCCAGGATACCAAGATATAAGGATGAGGAGAAATTTGTATTGATTGTTGTTAGGTAGGGTTCAACTTTAGCCAGACTATTATTACCAAAGCACTTAGAAATTCATTTTGCAATCACTAATATCAGGAAGTAAAACCTATCAGACTCCAATAAAATGGAATTTATATGGAAACTCCGATTCAATACTTGTTGGTTTAATAAAGTATACTATATCTGGCAATTTATTTCCTTTCAGTTTTCAATCAATGCATGGCAATTTGTTTGAAAAATTCCTATGGCTTAGAATTCACTTAATCAGACTAAATATAGTACAGATTATCTCCTTTCATAAAGATTCAAAAGAAATTATAATGCCCCCAAAGCTATTTCCCTCCTTATTTTACAGAAGACATTTCTGATTGACATTTTCCAGATATTGCACTTTCATATGTACTTCCTCCTGGCATACGGATAGATTTTTTTTTTTTTTTAAGGAGGATCTGGAGATTGAACCCAGGACCTTGAACGTGGGAGGCAGGCACTCAACCACTGAGCTACATCCACTCCCCCAGATAGAATTTTTTTTTGTATGAGCATGGATTATACTGTTTAATGCAGACTCAAGGGCATACTTTGCTTTTTGTTGTTGTTGGTTTTTTTTGTTTTTTTTTTTGGTAGGTTTTCCATTCATTATAGATTCTCCTCATGTTAAGATCATAAAATACAATACAATGTGATGAGCTCAATTTAAAATTACATGCAGCACTCCAATTTAACACAAACAGCATCCAGTGAGGAAAGAGAATAGCCTACTATGTGAATAGACTAATTGGGTATAACAGATCGAAAATAGGAAAAAGTCATGCCTCAACACTCAAGGTCAATTTGATAGTTTAGGCTACCAAAATAACTCATGTGTTGGGAATTGGCTATGGCTCAATTGCTTGGGCTCCCATTTACCATATGGGAGGCCCTGGGTGTGATTTTCGGGGCCTCCTGGTGAAGGCGAGCCAGCCCGCATGGCACGGTGAGCTGGTGCAGCAAGATGATGCAACAAAGGGAGACAAACAGACACAGAAAAATGCAAAGCAAATGGACACAGAGAGCACAAGCAGCAGCAAGGGGGGGATAAATAAATAAATAAATAAAAATCATAAAAAAAATAAATAACTCATGTGAAAAATTCAAAGTGACTGAGGAAGAGTTCAGTATCCTATACTTACATGCAGTGCTGGAAGCTTGGTAATATTAGATGTCTCTGTAAGTCATAGAAAACACTTTGAAAAAAACTACAAGTAAAAATCTGCTTTCAAAGAACAGATACTTTTAAAGGATGTGTTAATATTTAACCTGCAAGAGTGAAATTAAAAATTAAATGGCATAACCTGGTGATTGATATATCCAAAATGAATAACCTTGATTTCCCAGTGGTAAATTAAGACCATGCTGTAATTTTAAAGCTCTTCAAAATATTAAGAACAGATACAAAAAAGCAATCTTAAAACTACTGTGGCAGAAGAAGAACACTTATGACCCGTACATGGCAAGAATTTGCTGCTCCATGACCCCGACTTCTCCTTTGGCCCAACTCTCCAATGACTCAAGGACATTGCTAGTAGGAAAGATGTATCAAGGGCTTTTAATTATTGGGCAATAATGAGAGACAAAGTGAGGATTTTTTTAGGGCTATACTTTAGGGCTATTCCTTTATCTATCATGTCTTAGGTGTTTAAAATGACAACTTCCCTACATGAAGTTACCAGATTAATATGAACCTCTGAGAGGAAATGACAGATTGCTAGAGAGTTCGAAAGATGACCTCTAAAATGATAGGATATTCTATGAAAGGTGACTGTTAATCAGTTTTAATACCAGGACCAAGATATTATAAAAGCACTTCAGAACTCTGGGTGATTCTTTTGTATACATTCATAGGCAACCATAAAACTGGATCCTCAGAAAGTATTTCCAGAAATATATATACCCTTTAGGAGAAGAAAAACATTTCACGCACTGATACATTTTAATGGCTTTTTAGGCAATAAAGAAATTTCCGCACACCATAATATGACCTAAGTAGTTCAGCAGGTACCTGGAGCAAGCAGCTTTACTACTTAGTCCCAGACAGCGGAATGTTTAAGATGCCGGTTGTGAACAGCTACTTTCTCTGACAAACTGTGAAGATCTGGTTCTGCAGTGTTACTGACAGTTTCTGCTATAATATGTTGTAAAATAGAACTGGGCACGTTTAACAAGCTTGTCCAGTACATTTGACTTTGGGAATTAAGTTTCTAGTTTTCATTATCTAACTATAGGCTTCTTTTGTTTTTCTTAAAGGTCCACTAACTTCACTTAAATGTTCCAATCCATGCTAATTACAAAGGAAAACTTGGTTTACAAACAAAAACAACTTGAAAGTATTTGATATCTGGTATTTTATCCTTTCAATGCATTCTTCTTCTTTTTTACTATTAGTTTTCATAATTTTCTTGTGTACACACACAAAAATAAGCTATTTCCCCTCTAAATTCAGAGTATGGGAGTGGTGGTGAAACAGACACTTTTTCAAACAAAAAACATTCATTAAACAACAGACCTTGAATCAAAACCGCCCAGTGAACACATAAGCAAAAAACCTCTACCCTGTAAATTGGGTGGGACCAAACCAGGATTTCTAAATGAAGCAGATCCTTCCGCCTCACTTGACATGTTAATATACATCACTGTACTGCTTTTGTGCATGGACTTTACTCCTAGCTAATGAAAAATTTCCCCTTTTCTCATAATTTTCCTAGTATTGTGTAAAGTTTTATCTATTTATTGAGATTGTGAAACATCTGCGTTTTAATATTTGGACAGCTCATTTTAAAAATTAATTACAAAACTGCCTCTATTTCATATTTTGATGCTATGAGAAAAATACCCCAAAACCAAAATCAAACAGAACCACATATAGATAAGGACCCAAATGGAAAAATCAAACAGATCAAACAATCAAACTGTAATATTTGTTTTGCAAAAATCAAAAGCAGAGGAGATACTGAATATAATTTGCTTAAACCATAAATACCGGGTTGAAATATGCCTGTATAAATTGTATTTAGGCCCAATGAACTGAAAGCTTTCTATACATAGAAGTATGTGCAAAGTGCAAAACAAGCGACATGAGTCGTGAGGTCTCAGTTATTTTAGTATTCCCATTCATCGGATTTCAGGTTGAGATAGCTGAGAATATTCTGGGCGAGCTTCACCGCCTGCTTCCTAGCAGCCTTGCACTTAGCTCCTTGCCGGTCGGCGGCATCCAGGGCTGGCAGCTGTTTGGTGAGCAGCAATTCCAGCAGAATGTAGTTATCAGCCCGATTTCCGCCGAACGAAAGATCTTCTTGGATCTCTGACAAGTTTCCAAGGACATTCCAGACTGCTTTATGTGATGGGTGCTCCTCACAAACGACCTTCTTTTCTCAAGGGCTTCCTTCAAGTCATGTAAGTTTTGAGAGTTTACACTTCAATCACAGCTCTTCTCCTAGCTTCTGGAATGCAGGTTTTGTTTTTTTTCCCCCAAGAGTTACCTCATCCAAATGTCCGATCAAACACTGCAATTCTGTTTTGCAGCTCAGGTACAATTCAGAAGGATTCTGTGCCTGAAGAATTTCATTTTTTATTTCTCTCATTCTCTTGAGGACCTTTTCGATTTTTAAAAATATGGAATGATTCTGTCCCAGGTCAAATGCATATATAGTGTCTGTCTCTTCCTCTAAATCCAAATATTTCAATAATTTGTTGATATCTTTTACTACCTCCCTTCGAAAATTCCTGATTTCTGTATGCCTGCACACATCTAAAGCATCCGGATCAGCAATCAACCCTGAGAGCACACACAGATAAGTGCCTGCAAGTCTCGTTGTTGTTCACTCCCATCAGAAGTGCAGTCAGAGTGCTTCTAGCCTTGTTCACTTCACATACCACAAAGTTAATTTTGGAGACTGAAGGATGGACATCTTCGGAAAGCGGCAGGGAAGGTTGCTTCTTCATGCAGTTTTCAATCATCTCTCGCACTGCACAGATTTTGGTTAAACTGTTAAACTTTGCTTTCCTCATCAAGACCTTTCCTCCGGTTTTAGCGTGTGTCAGCCTGAGAATGATATCCTGGATACCTTATTTGGATTCATCGGTCACACAGTTGCCTCCACTATAGAATGGCACAATCTTTTTTTTTCACGAGGGACCGGGCTTACTTAAAAATGTTCTGTATTTCCATCCGGTGCGGGTGGTTTGTATTCTGCTCCAAAGCTAATTCTTTGAGAAGACACTCTGCCACCCTTGCCGCCCTCTTTCTAGCTTGCTGAATATCTCCTTTTCCTTCAGTATCTACAGAGTCTATTTCAAAAAGCTGTTTTGTTAGAATTCTCAATAGTTTCTTGTAATTCTTGTCATCTGACACAGCACTGAAGCCAATTTCTTGCTGTTCTATAGTTTTTACTTCCTTTTGGATTTCCGGAAGCTTACCTATGGAAGGGTATTGGTTTCCCATATCCGTACTTTTCTGTGCTCAGCTTCACTAGCACTCGACGCGGCCGGAGGCGCCAGGAAAGCGCATGGTTCGCCGCTTCTCTCCCCTGGCCTCGGGCACTGCCCCCAGATAGAATTTTGGGGGCAGATTTAGATGAATTTGTCCTTCCTTCCTTCCTTCCTTCCTTCCTTCCTTCCTTCCTTCCTTCCTTCCTTCCTTCCTTCCTTCCTTCCTTCCTTCCTTCCTTCCTTCCTCCCTCCCTATTGGGGTGAGGTAAATGTTAAAGAGGCAGTGAAACACAGGAAACAAAATTGAGAAATATTTTTTAAGTTCCCGTATTTTGTTGGTAGCCTATTGTACGAAGGGTGCAATTTTAATAATTTGGCTCTTCTACCCACTCACAATTTTTTTTCAGCTCTTAAAATTGGTACTAAGCCATGATAAGTGACAAGGAATAGTTCCTTCCATGTTTACAGTGATGATAAGTTTTCACCTATTATATAAGTGTTTTGATACTCAATGAATTCTAGTAAAGCAGGAAAAGACAGATATTAATGAATATTCTCATTTTGAAGATGAAGAAAATAAGATACAGAGAGAATGAGAGGCATTGATAGTTTTCACACAGCAGTTAGTGAAAGCATCAAGCACAGAATACACATAATTGCTTTTAACTGTCCAAGCTATAGCCGTACATAATCAGAACATAAGAGTAAAGATTAAGGTAGGCGTATTCATCAGGGTTTTCCAGGAAAACAAAACTGATATATATTTATAATAAGATTTTTATAGGAATTAGTTTATGTGACTCTGGGGATCGGCAAGTCTGAATTCCTTAGGGCAGGCCACAAGTTGGGACCTCCGATGAAGGTGAAATGAATTCCCCAGGAGAAGCTGGCTGGTTGAAGCAGAGATAGAAATTCTGCTTTCTGACTGCTAAAATCATTGATTTTCCCTTTAAAGCCTTCAACTGATTGGATGAGATTTTTCATTACAGAAGGCAATATACTTTGTTGACTATAGATGTTATCAGCCACAGATGCAATCAATTGGCTGATGAGTTAAATCCACAAAATATCCTCACAATAACAATCCAGTGCTTGTTTGACCAAACAACTGGACAGCATAACCTAGCCAAGTTGTCACGTGTACTTAGGCATCACAATAGTTGTAAGATAAAGGGAAAATATATAGTAAGTTCTATAGTTATAGTTGTAATTTATTTTGACTTGCATAATTTTGTTTCCAAACTATCATACTTAGTTGTTCATAAAAATGAGAAGTTATTATGTCTAATCCCAAAACAAATATATATACCTATATTTTTCTTGAATAAAATATCAAAATTTAAATGCTTTTCCTGTGATTATGATAATTCTCTAAAATAAATTAGTGGAAGGGCTTGCCTATAATAAAAATATATTATAAATGCTGCAAATCACTTTAGTAAATGGAATATATCTTCTAAGATGATAGATAGTACATAGTACATGTTATGTTCCCAGATAAAGCTCCTCACCCTACTGAAGTACCTGAACAATGACATGTCTGTTCTCTAGTACAGCATTGTAACTTACCTACCATTAATTGCTCAAAAATCACCACACCCTTTATTTGGGTATAAAGTTTTTGATCAGACTTTTGTTTTCCCCAGTCACTAATAACTCTATACCACCCAATTTTTTTTAATCAGAAGGAATGTATGTCTTCATCTTACAAACAGTATATCATAAGCATACTTCCTGGCCTGAGTAAATTCATGCCATTATTTTTATATTGGCATTCTTTAAAAAGTGTGGAGCAAGTTGCCACATGGTGCACCATGAGAGCATAGGCTCAGGCACAGCAGAAACTTTCAGTAAATGACCACTTTATTACTTACACAGCACAAAGGGTCTAAAAGAGCAGGGCAAGAGATCTCATGGTGGCCAGTCTCCCAGGGAGGCCAGTTACTTGGGTCAGGGTCCATGACAGCATCTCTGCATGCCCCTCTTATGGGAGAGGAAAGACAAATCCGTACTACTAGCAGACAAGGGTATCCATACAACCCAGGGGGAAGGGGTCCCGCCATTGAGATTTCCTGTCCTGATAAGCAGCTGGGCTGCTTGGTTAAGGTATGGTTGAAACTTTTCATTATACCCAACATCTCTTACAGTTTGTGGAATGGGAAATCTGCACACAAAGAAAAGGAGGTGATATGGGGAGTGTAGATGAGGGCTGGGAGATGGCCAGTAAATGTGTCTGTGACTTCCCCAGCACAAAGCCTTCTGACTTTCTCTTTTCATTTAGACTTTGATCTTCAGCTCCTCAGAGTAATTTTCTGTCATTATTTTTAACATGGTTTCCTTCCTTCACTCTCTCTTTTCACTAATGACATTTCTATTAGATTGCTCCTGACTCTCCTAGATCTGTACCCTGTGTTCTTTCCTCTTATATCCCTACTTTTAGCCTTTTTTTTTTTTTGCTTTTTCTTTTAGAATGCTAGTTTAGGCTAAACCAAATTTTGACACTTATATATTTTAACTTCAAAGACTTTTGCTTGTAATATGATCGCTCCTTTTTTAAAGTAGCCTTTTTTTTGGTTTGTGGATTCAATAGCTTTATGAACTTCTCTGAGATTTTTGTTGTTGTTGTTAAAACTGCTTTATAGTTTTTTTTCTGTTCTGCGTCCTCTAGGATAAATTTCCCTTTGTCTCTAGCAAACATCTGATGATCCTTGGTCGTTTCATTCATATTTTTTTGAAGGACTGGAGTGACTGATGAAACCATCATATAGCTTTCTCCCTCTGCATTTGTATGGATGTATCTACTCAACAGGATTCTTGTGTTGAATCGGAGGATGGGATGTCCACTCTGTGAAGGGGGTTGGTGTGTGTTGACAAGTAAGATTCCATCTGGATCATGTGGGTCGAAAGTAGGTAGGTTGGTAACAACACCCACAATTATCAAAGTAAGCAGAAAATTGTTATGGGAGAGATACTGAATTCCCTCAGTTGTTGAGCCACCTTTCCTTTTTCATTCCTTCCATCCCCACCAGAGATACCCAGTTACAAGTTTAGCTCTGCTTTTGTATTTAGATCAACATGCAAACTGTGGAACTTACCTAGGAAGTTCTATCTCTATATTTGAATGTCCTGAGGTCAAATGTCTCTGCTGCTTGTCATTCCACTTACTCTGAGATGTTGAATGATTTGGCTTGTTCTGCTGTACTGGAAGCAGATTTTAATCGATTGCTCTGAATATTTGTTCTCCATCTGCTACCATTCTTTTGGATCTATTGTACAAAGCATGGGATTGTATAACATAGTTAGCCCTGCAGTGGATGATGGATTGTGGTTACTAGTACATATATGAGAACATTCTTACCTGAATTATAACAAATGTACAATAATAGTACATGGTATTAATAATAGAAAGGTTTATGGGAAAAATACACCTAATGTAAGCCATATACTATATAGTTAGTAGTAATATCTGGATCTTCTTTAATCAATTGTAACAAATTTTCCACAATAATGCAAGGTGTTGGTGGTGGGTTGGTGTATAAGAATCCTGTATGTTGCTCATGTTTGTTTTGTAAACTCACAACTTCTTTAATTTAAAAATATCCTAGGGAATAAGTTATGTAATATATACAATGAATATGACTAGTGTTACACTTCAAGAAGCTTAATGAGGAACTACAATAAGTATATAGTAAAAGTTGTGAACTTTCAAAACAAACATTTGTATCATCATACAGGGCTCCCATACATTACTCCACCACCAACACCTTGCATTGTTGTGAAATATTTGCTACAAACCATGAAAGAGCATCATCCAAATATTACTACTAACTATAACCCATATCTTACATTTGGTGTATTTTCCCCCCAAACCACCCAATTGTTAACACCCTGTATTAGTATTACATATTTGCTATAGTTCATGAGAGAACGTTCTCATATTTGCTCTGTTAACCACAGTCCATCTTCCACCTCTGGATTCCCTATGTTATACAGCCTCATAAGCTACAGTTTATTTTAATAAACTTTTTAACAGGTGCACAGATAGATAATTTTTTTCACAAAGTAAAAGACACCCACAAAATCTATATCTAGATCAAGATACAGAATATTACCAACACCCCAGATCCGCCCTCACCTCTTCCAAGGTACCACCCTCAAAGTATAACTCTTATTTGACTTCTATCACCAGAAATTAATGTTCTTTGCTTCCATTCATATGAATTTGATCATATACCTTTATTTAACATTATGTTTGTGAGAGCCATTAAAGTCATTTCTTGTAGCTGTGGTTCAGTTTTATTGCTGTGTAGCGTTCCAGTGGATGACTATAACACCATTTATTTTGTTCATTCTGCTGTTGGTAGATGCTTAGGTTCTTTCCAATTTTGAATATTATGAATAATGCTGCTATGAATATTTTGTGCATATATTTTCATACACATGTGTATGCATTTATGTAGGAGATCCTAGGAGTGAAAGGCTAGGTCACTTGATATGTGTATATTCTGTTTTAGTAAATATTATCAAACAGGTTTTATCCAGGCAGCCTGACTTGAGGGTGGGGCATGGGTGTCCTTCCTGGCAGCTGCAGGGGTTTAGTAACTCTTGGTTCTTCATCTCTCTGTCTGTTGCCCTCCTGGGGGTTGCACAGCACTGTCCTTGCCTGCATATCCCCAAAGCAGGTCGCTCAGAGAGCTTTTGGCCCTTTCTTTATAGTTTTGTGAGAGAGCTCACCCCTGCCTGCCTACTTTGATGCCATTTCCTGGAACTCTAAGTCTTACATTTAGAAATTAAAATCCTTTTTAAAATATTTTCAAATTATATGGCTTTTATGCTTAGACTGTGTAACCGTTGGGGAATTTGTAATTATGAATTCCAAAAATATAATTGGATCATGCCTGTAATCTAATCTGTTAATCTGGGCATGATTGAATTATTTAGGGCGTTGACTGGGCCATGTCAGTCAGTAGGGCATTGAGCCCCACCCCCTGGTGGGTGGGGAATTGAATATATAAAAGGCAAGGCAAAGAACAGAGTTGAAGCAGTCTTTGAGAAGCAGCTTTGATGTTGGAAAGAAGGCCCCAAGAGAAGAGAAGCGAACTGTTCACCTGATCGCCTACAGCTGACCTTGTGGAGGAAACAGGAGCTAAGCCCGGAGAGAAACGCAGCCCCGGGAAGAGAGGAACCCCAGAAACCTGAACCCTGGCAAATGCCGGCAGCTGTCTTGCTCTAACACGTGGCAATGGACTGTGGTGAGAGAAGAAACATAACGCTTTAAGGCCTGGTATCTGTGGACTTCTACCCCAAATAAATACCCTTTGTAAAGACCAACCCATTTTTGGTATTTCACATTAGCACCCCTTTGGCTGACTAATACAGACTGCATATAATTAACATTCTTGAACAATCTTTTTTTTTTTTTGGCTTTATTTTGTACATTTAATAATGGAAAATATAAACAATTAAAAACTAAAAAGTAAACAGATAAATAAATATATACATTTCTCAATTAAATGTACTGGAAACATATAAAATTTTTTTTGAATCAAACAATATGTTACACAATATATTTGGTTCATAGTAATGCATTCATACGGTATTTGTCCTTTTGTGTTTGGCTTGCTTCACTCAACATAATGTCCTCCAGGTTCATCCATGTTGTCATATGCTTTACGACTTCATTTCTTACAGCTGCATAATATTCCATCGTGTGAATAGACCACAGTTTGTTTATCCATTCGTCTGTTGATGGACACCTGGGTTGTTTCCATCCTTTGGCAATGGTGAACAATGTTGCTATGAACATTGGTGTGCAGATGTCTGTTCGTGTCACTGCTCTCAGTTCTTCTGGGTATATATCCAGTAGTGGTATTGCCGGGTCATGTGGCAAGTATTCAACTTCTTTAGGAACTGCCAAACAGTCGTCCACAGTGGCTGTACCATTTTGCATTGCCACCAACAGTGAATAAGTGTTCCTATCTCTCCACATCCTCTCCAACACTTGTAGTTCTCTGTCTTTTTAATGCTGGCCATTCTGAAAGGTATGAAATGATAACTCATTGTAGTTTTGATTTGCATTTCCCTAATCATGAGTGACGTTGAGCATTTCTTCATGGTTTTTTTT
>JAQZBX010009319.1:0-46321 GCA_029593785.1 Cabassous unicinctus
CTGGAAAGTGTGTGAGTGTTCATCCTGGCATAATGTGTTGTGTCAGGGAGTGGAGACCCACAAGGTGAGTGGGAAGGAGATGGACCCCCACCTTTGGGAGGACCAATTCACCCAGAAACAGACAGGTGGCTGTCTCTTAGGAGCAAGGGTGGATCCTAATAGGGGAGGACAATCAGCGTCTCAAGACCTCTTATTGCATGTAACTATGAATCTTGTCATCCAATGAGTCAAGACAGGGGGGTATCATGTGCCCCAGGGGGATGGGGAGGAAGGAACAGAAAAGATCAAACAGGGTGTATTTAGTGGTCAGGGAAAATGTTTTTCATTACCTTACAGTGATGGACACAGGACATGGTAAATATCATCAAAAATTATTAAACTGTACCGTCTAAATTGTAAACTATACTGTAAATCATTGACAATGTTTAGTAACTATGTTTCACTATCTGTATAACAGTTATAACAATGCTACCATCCACAAACAAAAAGGTTTTAATATGGGGTGTGGGAAGGGGGAGGAGGTTGGGTATATGAGAGTCTCTAGTATTCTGTGTGTGACTTTGCTGTGACCTAAAACTACTTTGAAAATTAAATGAAAATTTGGGAGACACTAGGGAATGAAAGGGGGAGGGTGCCATGGTACAGACTGGACACCCAAATGTTAAAAAATTAAAAAAAAATTTTTTTTTTCCCACTTTTCGAATATCCCAATCCTTTAATTTTATTTTTAGTGTTTTTCTTTTTAAGTTTCCATGTATTTTATCTCTTACATTTAAACCTATCATTATTATTTCCTTTTCCTGTTTATTGTATTTGGGTATTATATGGGCTTCATTTTCAGGGAAGGTTTAGATCACAGAAGGGTTACAACGGGCAGGAGAGGATCATTGGTGGGGGGTGTCTGGGATGGGGGTTTCATGGGAGGAGGTTCACCTGAATGTACATGAAAGATTTATAAAATTGTTCAAATGATCAAGGGGTTGGGCATGGTCACAGTGGGTGAAGAATCACTCAATAAATGAGAGAACACTGAATTCCCAGCCTGGAGAGCTCTGCCACATTCTCCAAGGGAGCAGCAACAGTCCCCCAAGAGCAGGGCAGTGTGGCAAAGGAGGATGGTCCACTAATGGGTTCTTGTTATTGATGACTAGCCTTATGAGTCTTTGCTCTTGTAATTGAAGCTTAGCCTACTGTTATGGGGTGCCTAAGGGCTGCCTTCTGAGAGCCTCCTTGTTGCTCAAATGTGGCCTCTCTCTAAGCCAAACTCAGCATATGAATGCATTACCTCCCCCCCAAGCATGGGATACGAGTCCCAGGGATAAGCCTCCCTGGCAACGAGGGATTAATACCAAGTGCCAACTGGCAATATGATTGGAAAAAGACCTTGAATAAAAGGGGGAAAAGGTAAAGACAAATGAGTTCATATGACTAAGAGACTTCAAAGAGAGTCAAGAAGTCATCCCAGAGTGTGCTTACGCACACCTCAGTAGGATCTCATAGAACACCAAAGTGGATATCATCCACACAGAGGGGCTCCTGAGGGCTCTGGAGGCACCCAGTTCCTGTATAAGGGGGGATAGCTCCAGAGATTGATGCCATATCAGTGGGCTATACTTTGGAATCAGTGCTCCTGAGAGTGACAGAGTTGGACTCAAATAAGTCCTCCCTGCACATGGTCCATCAGTCCCTTCTATTCAAACCTATATGTGGTGCTGGAGTTTGTAGGTGTACTTCCAGAGACTGGAGCATTTGGTCTGCCCATGTGCCAGCTGTGCCTGGAATCTCGGTGGAGCTGCAACTCCTACTCTACAGCTCAATGGACTCACCCAAGTCACCTGGCGAGGAGGTGATGATGGACAATGGCCATCCCAGGGAGTGGAGAGAGTCTGCAGCTGCAGGCAGGATAATCCCATCCATCTTATCCATGGGATGTAGGCCGCCTCTCACTTGGAGGTGGAGTGGTCATCACCATCCCAGACTCCTCAGGATTGGGGAAAGAGCTATGGACTAGAGTGGACTTACTGGTATTCTGTTGTAGACATATTGTGATTCAAACAATGGAAGAAAATACAACAGTGAGGTGAAGGCTTTGGCCACTGGACACTTTCGGGGCAGGGAGAGGGAAAAGCAGTTGTAGCACAGGGGCTTTTTTGGGACTTGGGAATTATCCTGAGTGACATTACAACGACAGATATAGCCTATTTTACATCAGCATATAACTTGCAGAACTGTGTGGGAGAGAGTGTGGTCTACAATGTGAACTATGGTCCATGCTTGGTGGCAGAGCCCCGGGATGTGTATATCCATTGCAGGTGATGTGCCACACTAATGAAGGATGTTTATGTGGGAGGTTGTGGGGGGTGTGGGAGGTGGGGAACATGGAAAAAAATACATAATTTCATTGTTTTACCTTCAAAATACATTGAAAGGATGTATCGGGAGCAATATATGTGGAAATAGAGAGAGAACAAAAAAAAGAACAATTAGTAAAATTTACTTGTTAGTGCTCAAAAAAAAGGTGGTATATACATATAATGGAATAGTATTCAGCTGGAAGAAGAAATGAAATCGGGATGCATATGACAACATGGATGAACCTTGAGGATAATGAGTGAGATAAGCCAGACAGAAAAGGACAAATATTGTATGATCTCAGTAATATGAAGTAAATATGATACGTAAACTCATGGAAGTAAATTCCAGAGCATAATAGGTTACTAGTAGATAGAATGTGGATTGATAATGGGAGCTGATGCTTAATGTATGTAGAATTTTTAATAACATTTATTGTATATTGAGAAATGAATAGAGTTGATGGTAACACATTATAGTGAGTATAATTAACACTGCTGAATTATAAATGTGATTGTGGCTGAAAAGGGTAGTCTGGGGATGTAAATGCCAATTTAAATAAAGCCACAGGATAATCTAGGGGCTGTTCAACAGTGATTTGGGTGGTGGTTGAAGATTGTGGTTAATAGTATAAATATAAGCATGTTCTTTTACAAAGTGTTAAGAATATGGTTATACATGGGATAATTACAACTAATGTAACTTATGGGCGATAGTTAACGGTAATATTGTAATATTTTTGCAGCAATGGCAAAGAAGAAATTATATCAATTCTAAGGGACAACATTAGCGGGGTGTAAGGGGAAATGGGATTTTTCCCTTTTGGAGTAATGAAAACGTTCTATCTGAATCTCAGCAGCATTGCAACACCTACTCTCCAGTTCACTGGACTCACCCAGGACAACTAACAAGGAGATGATGATGGACAACAACCATCCCAAGGAACAGAGAGAGTCTGCAACTGCAAGGAAGATGGTCCCATTCATCTGCCTCATGAGACCTAAACCCCATCTCAATTAGAGGCAGAGTGGGCATCATCATCCCAGAATCCTCATGATTGGGGAATGAATGATGGATTAGAGTAGACAATGTTATTCTACTATATACTTATTGTGATTCTAGCAATAGAAGAACTGTTACCATTGATGTGGAGACAGTGGCCACTGCAGGTTCTGAGGGGAGGGAGAGGGAAAAATAGATGTAATGTGGGAGGATTTTGGGGACTTGGGAATTGTCCTGAATTCCCTGAATGACAGATACAGGCTATTATATATCTTGTCATTTCTTACAAAATTGTGTGGGAGAGAATGTAAACTACAATATAAACTATAATCCATGCTAGTGGCAATGCTCCAAAATGTAACAAATGTACCTCACTAATGAAGGATGTTATTAATGGGGAAAATATGGGAAGGGTAGGGAGCAGGGCATATGGGAATCCCCCATATTTTTTATGTAACATTTATGTAATCTAAGTATCTTTAAAAATATATATATATAAAAAAAGAAAACATTCTAAAATTGACTAAGTTGATTACAGCACAACTCTATAATGAAAATGAGAGCCACTGAGTGTACACTTTGAATGGATTGTCCAAGGCGTGGGACTATATAACAGTGAATCCTGTGGTTGAATGGACTGTGGTTAACATATGAGAACGTTCTCTCATGAACTATAACAAATATATAATATTAATTCAATGTGTTTTAATCAGGAGGGTTGGGGGAAAATACACCAAATGTAAGATGGTGGCTATAGTTAGTAGTAATATTTTGACAATGGTCTTTCATAGTTTGTAATAAATGTTTCACAACAATGAAAGGTGGTGGCGGTAGGCTGATGTGTGGTTTGTCTTTCCATCCATCTTATTATTACTTGCATCTTCTTATTCTAACATCATATGTAATAAGAATTTGTACCACAGCTAATACACATAACCCTAAGTCCCAAGGCATCTATATTTAAGGGAGTGCCATGAGCATCTCTGAGATATTACACAGAAATTTTTGGACACTATAATCATCTACTTACAGACTTGTTTTCATCTATCTGAACCCACAATTACCCTGCAAATATGGTAGTTTGCCTTTGTAGGTATTATATTACAGGATAGAATGCTTGTGTGTAATGGAAACCAGGCATAGGTCAATACCTATTTAGTTTGTTAAGGAAAACCTCCATAGAGGATGCTCATAATTTCATTATTTCACAATTGATTTACTTACACATTATTCCAAAGTTAAAACCTACAGGAAAAACCTTTCAGAACTAAATACTTTCCCATTAAAGAATTCATCCCCTCTTGACATCTGCCCTCTAGTTCAATTTACATACCATCCAACTCTTTGTTCTTTCTTCTTTTTTATGGAGCTCCTCCACTGTGCCAGGCACAGAGATATGCAGCTAAATAAGACTCTATCCTTTCCTTAAGAGCTCAGAGTTGCTGAGGGGAGTTGCTTCCACATGATAGTTGCAACAAAATATATTCTCATATTTAAACGGTGATATAACTTATTGCCAGGTATTTACAACACAACTTCTCCAGTCTTAGGTTATTTTGGCTGAAATACGTCTCTGAGTCATTTTCTCGAGAAAGGTATATATGTGTACTGTAAGTTTTCTGGGCTCTTGTATTTTTGAAAATGGCTTATGTTTCATTCACACATGAGAAACAACTTGGCTGCATTTGATCTAGGAATACAACATAAGCCAAGGAGAAAGAACTGCAAGGAGGTAACCAACCACAACCACGACAAAGGCCAAGGAAATGGCAAAGAGCCTCCTCTTTCTTCCTTCAGCTGTTGTTACGCAATGTCTCATGATTTTCAGATTTTGACTCTCTACTCTTCTTTCTTTCTACTTTCCCCCTTGGTTTCATAGTTTCAACTGTTATCTTTATTCTAATAACTTTTTAAAAATTCTATATTTCTAGTCTCTACCCTTATCTTTCGGCCAAACTCCATTTCCAATTTTCTAATGGATATCCTTGCTGGAAGTTCTTAACCTCACCGAGTCCAAATATTAACTTATCTTCTCAAGCCACCTTCAGTTCTCAACTTCCCTGTTTCTGACCTTGATAACCCTATTCTTCCTGCTAACCAAGATCAAATCAGTGGAAACATCTTAGACTTTTTCCTTTATTTGCTGATTCTAACCACTAACTAAATCTTGTCCATTATTCTTTTAAAAGTTTCTTTGATACAACCTCTGCTTCTACATTGTGCTCCCTTCATTTAGGCTCTTATCACTCATATCTACCTATTTATATCACCTTCCAAGAGGTCACTTTGCTTTAGCCATTAATTTTAGCTCCTATATAACTCAGCAGGACTAGCCTTCCCAAGATAAAAATTCCATCATGTTACTCTTCTTCTTTTGAAAAATTAAGTACTCCTGGTGCTTTGAGAGGAAAAGTCCAAATTCCCTAAGTACTACAGAGCTTTAGAAATTCTGTCCCCATCAATTATTAATACAATGTATTTCCCACTACTCTCAACAATATCCCTTTTCACAAGCCTTCCTTCCATATATTCAAATACTATACTACTAACAAGCTCTGCTATCTTTCCATGACTTTCCCAGGCACTCCAGTTTACATGTTCACTACCCTCTTAGAGCAACTTTTGTGTTCTTATCTATACCACCCATTTTGCCACATAATAATATTCTGCCTCGTATGATTTATTTCTGTGTTTTCTTTTATAGATCAAACCTTATTGTACCATGAAGTTACACCAATATTAGAATAGTTTCAATATTAAATTTTAAAAATTATAATTATCTCAAATTTAAAAAAAATATTTTTTATTAAAGTATATAATTCATACATGAACATACATAAACAATAAGTGTATAGTAAAAGTTGTAAATTTACAAAATAAACATTCATAACATCATACAGGGGTCCCATACATCACCACCCCCCATCTAAGTATCACTATTGGCAAAATTGCTGGGGTAACTGGGGCAAAAACTGAAATAGCTGTTAATTGGAAAGCAGTTTTTGGAAATGTAACATTATCATGATGTATGTGCATAAAAGGTAAGAGCTCAATCTCTGGAGGCATACTGCCTGGATTTGAATCCAGACTCAGTACACATTAGCTGGGCAAACTAAGCAAGGTACTTAATCTTTCTGTGCTTCAGTTTCCTCATCTGTAAAGTAGGAATAATAATAGTACCTGCTTCACTCAGTTGTTATGAATATTAAATAAATTATCATTTGTAAAGCACTTACAAAAATATTTAGCTTATAGAAAGTCTTCAATAAGTGTTAGCTATTATTTTGTGGCAGTTGTTTATAAAAAATATTTAGCTATGTACCCCCTTTGATCTAGCAATTCCTTTTCTATGACTCTGTCTTACAGAAGTATTGACACAAATACAGGAAGGTATATATGAGTAAGGATGTTCATGGCAGCATTTCTATAATGGTTAAAACAATTAGGGACAACCTATATGTTATAAGCACTATTTAATAACTCACTATAAATAGCATATATATCATCATACATCTTACTATGAAATTCTATGAATCCACATGCAAAAAGGAAGGAAATCTGTTATGTAAGATATAGAAAGATGTATATGAAAAATCAAATAACACAATGGTATGCATATTAACCAATTTTGGGGGGAAGAAAGAAAAAGTATCTAAGTTTTATATGCATAAGATTGAAGGTCTGGGAGAATAAACTTTGTTAATTCAAGTCGGGGAAAGTTGGGGGAAGAGTCAGCTGGATGTATAAGCTTTTCCATTGTAAATTTTCATATTATCTGAACTTTTGAAACAGTACATACCGGTTTTTAATTTAGAGCTGGAAAAAAGGAGATAAGTTCAGTTCACTGATTTAAAGCCCTGTGATTTCCCTATCTATGATAATACACAGCTCAGACATTTTGACCAGGATGTTATCCACTCCACCAAGCAGACATCATGAACAAATTGCTGAATGCAGCATGTGATCAAGTAATTGAACACTGTTGAGAGGAAAACTGATAACATGTGCATTTATAGTGATCCAGTAATAGGTGCCTAGGTGACAGCAGAAGACAGAACTGACTTCCTTGCAGTGATCAATCAAGAGTGCTCACTGAGCACAATACTTCCTAGAAGCAGCAGTAAAAACCATTTAAAAAAACTGAAATAAGTCAGCTTTGTTATGGACAATAATGCAAACAGTTCCAAGAGATGGTCCCAGGCTCGGAGCATATGGCTGAGAACTCATTTAATACCAAAAGACAGAAGAAATAAAGGTGAATATTGAAATAGTAAAATGCAATTGCAACCATCACTTTGAACCGTCTCTGCAGGAGATGGGCATACACAAATTAACTCCCCAACAGAAAAGGCAATGGGGCATGACTGTTTTGCTCTGACCTTTTTGTTAAGAATTGGTCTAATCTAGGAAGGAAACATGACAAAATAGAAGGAATTGTGATAGACAGAATGAACAATATTTGTCCGGAAGAATTAGAGAATAGATATGGTTCCATTTCCCAGCAAATATAGTAATTATAACAAACATAATTCAAGAAACCCTCTGTGTTTCCTTTTCTTCCTTTCTTTAGTGTTTTTTTTTTTTTTTCAGTTTAGTTTGTCTATTGGTCATTAAACAGTCTGATTAGGACTCTAAAATCTGGAAAATGTGGCTTTAAAAATAAATGCAGCAAACATGATTTCCTCATTTGGCTTTT
Source organism: Cabassous unicinctus (assembly GCA_029593785.1). Taxonomy (NCBI): domain Eukaryota; kingdom Metazoa; phylum Chordata; class Mammalia; order Cingulata; family Chlamyphoridae; genus Cabassous; species Cabassous unicinctus. The sequence goes on from JAQZBX010009319.1 coordinate 8,051, forward strand.
AATATATTAAAATTGCCACTTTTCTAGGTGTTATGGGAAATAAAAAAGAAGAAATGAGTATGTTGCATTCCCTGCCTTTGGAGAAATAAAAGGAATAAATATCTACATAAATGAATCTTGAAGATAATTTTTTTTTTTTTAATCTGGAAGATGTGGGTTTCGATCCTGGTTCTACCACTTACCACCTATGAGCTGTTGCCTTGGGCAATACATTTGACATCTTTGAGACTCAGTGTTTTGTTTTGTTTTTTAATCTGTAGAACTGCGCTAACATCTTTACAAGATTGTATCAACAAAATTAAGTAACATGGCTTGAACTCATTCTCAAATATGTAATAATTATATGTTTTTTTTTTAATGTTTCCCCCCCCAAGATGGCTCCCTCATCTGTTTGCTTGCTGTTTTTGCTCATTGATGTTACAAATTGTTTGTGTTCATTTTCTACTCATTGTTTTTGCTTGTTGTCTGCTTGTTGTCTGTTTGTTTTTCTTTAGGAGGCACCAGGAGCTGAACCCGGGACTACCCATGTAGGAGGTGGGTGCTCAACTGCTTGAGCCCCATCTGCTTCCCTATATGTTATTTTAAGGGAAAATATCTGAAATATATTGATACGATTTTATCTAAGCAGAATAATTTTAACATCCACTCTCATAGTAATGCTTATTTTTTTCCCCCAAACCTTGAACTTTATCTGAAAAACTGAAGGTAATTGGCCTTAATTTGTTTAATTTGAAGAATGCAGGGTGAACATGTACCTTTTGAAGAGAACTTAAGTTTTGTAGTAAGCACATAGATAAATACAACAGTAACTTTCTCCAAGATAGACCATATGTTGGGTCACAATGCAGATTTAAATAAATTCAACAAGATTGAAATTATACAAAGCACATTCTCTGATCATAATGGGATAAAGCTGGAAATCCACAACAGGCAGAAAAAGGGAAAATTCACATATATATGGAGATTAAACAACACACTCTTAAATAATCAGTCAAAGAAGAAATTATGAGAGAAATCAATAAATATCTCAAGATGAGTGAAAACAAGAACACAAGATATCAGAACCTATGGGAAGCAATGAAGGCAGTGCTGAGAAGGAAAGTTAGCGCCCTCAATGCTTACATTAAAAAAGAAGAAAGAGCTAAAATCAATGACTTAATTACACACTGAAAGAACTAGAAAAAAAACCACAGCAAACTATTCCCAAAGCAAGCAGAAGTTATGAAATAACAAAGATCAGAGCAGAAATAAATGAAATTGAGAACAACAAAAAAAATAGAGAGAATTAATAAAACCAAAAGTTGGTTCTTCAAGATTGACATAATTGACAAACACTTAAGCAGACTGAAAAGAAAAAAGAGAGAAGACACAAATAAATAAAATAAAAATGAAAATGGGGACATTACTATTGACTCCACAGAAATAAGAGAGATCATAAAAGGATACTATGAACAACTGTATGCGAACAACTAAACAATGTAGACTAAAAGAATCAAATATTTAAGAATAAACTTAACCAAGGACATTAAGCAGTTGTAGTCAGAAAAGTACAATGCATCGCTGAAAGAAATAAAAAAAGACCTAAATAAATGGAAAAAATATTCTTTGCTCATGGATTAGAAAACTAAATATTGCTAAGATGTCAAGTCTATGCAAACTGATATACAGATTCAATGCAATCCCAATAAAAATTCCACCAGCATTTTTCAAAGAAATGGAAAACACAATCATAAAATTTATTTGGAAGGGTAAGGGACCCTGAATAGACAGAAACATCTTAAAAAGGAAGAGTGAAGTTGGAAGACTCTTACTTCTAGATTTTAAATCATATTACCTAGCTACAGTGGTAAAAAGAGCATGGTACTGGCATAAAGATAGACACATAGACCAATGGAATTGAACTGATGGTTCAAAAAAAGTCTTTCACATTGATAGTCAAGTGATTTTTGTCAAGGCTGTCAAACCCACTCAGCTGGGGCAGAGCAATCTATTCAACAAATGGTGCTGGGAGAACTGGAAATCCATAGCCAAAAGCAAGACAGAGGACCCCTACTTCTCACCTCACACAAAAAGTAACTCAAAATGGATCAAAGACCTAACTAAAAAATTTACAACCATAAACCTCCTAGGAGAAAATGTTGGGGAACCTCTTCAAGACCTGGTGGTAGGTGGTGGATTCTTAAACCTCACTGAAAGCATGAGCAATGAAAGAAAACGTGGATAAATGGGACCTCCTCAAACTTAAAACACTTTTTTAATTCAAAGGACTTCACCAAGAAGGAGAAAAGGCAATCCACTCAATGGGAGAAAATATTTTTAAACCACATATCCGATAAGGGTTTGATTTCTATTCTACATAAAGAAATTATACAACTTAACAATAGAAGAGCAAGCAATCCATTTAAAAAATGGACAAATGACTTAGACATTTTTCTAAAGAGGAAATACAAATAACCAAAAAGCCCATGAAAACATGTTCAATATCATTAGGTATTAGGGAAATGCAAATCAAATGACAATATGATATTATCTCACAAAGCATAGAATGGCCATTATTAAAAACACAGAAAATAATAATTGCTGGAGAGGATGTGGAGATGTAGGAGCAATCCTTTACTGTTGGTGAGATTGTAAAATAGTGCAGCCTCTGAGGAAGACAGTTTGGTGGTTCCTCAGGAAGCTAAATATAGAACTGCCATATGATTCAGCAATTCCTCTACTAGGAATATATCCAGAGCAACTGAAAACTGTAATGTGAACAGACATCTGCACACTGATGTTCATAATGGTGTTATTCACAATTGCCAAAAGATGGAAACAATTCAAGTGCCCATTAACTGATGAATGGATAAACAAAATGTGGGATATACATACGATGGAATACTATTCTGCAGTAAGAAGTAATGAAATTGGGATAACATGGATGAACCTTGGGGACGTTATGTTGGGTGAAATAAGCCAGACATAGAAGGACAGATCTCACTGATGTAAACTAAATATGAAGAATAGACTCATGGAGTTAAAACCTAGAGTATAGGTTATTAGGGAATAAGAGAAGGGCTGAGAAGGTATACTGATGCTTAATGTATGTAGAAGTTTTAATTAACTTGACTGTAAAAGTGTGGAAATGGATGGAGTTGATGGTAACACATTATAGTGAGTAGAACTAATGCAGCTGGTTATAAGTGGGATTGTGGCTGACAGGGGAGTCTAGGGATGTAAATGTCAATTGAAAGAAAGCTAGAGAATAATCTAGGGACTGAATTACATAGCAAATCCAGAGGTGGATGAGAATTGTGATTAATAGCACAAATACAAGAATATCCTTCTATGAACTAGAACAAATGTATATCACTGAGCAAAAGGCCTCAGAAATAACTTCCAAAGACTATTCTTTGCAACTATTATTGCTCTAACAACTTTGTAAATTCAAACAGTACTGGGGAACTCCCGAGTAGGTTAGAACATTAAAAATAGTTTTGCTTTCTAAAGAGAACTTTGACTCCAACTCCGAAAAAGGGGAAAAGGGCAAATAGACATCAAAAAACATGGATGAGACAGTGATCTGAAGGAGTTTGAATCCTGGCTTATAGTAATTTCCATGTTCTGCTATATCCCTGTGGATTTGTTCTAACTTGAAATGTGTCAGAATCCTTAAAATACATTCCCTTCTTTGCTGAGGCTATTTGGGATTAGACCTCTGTCACAGTGAACCATGGTTGCATTCATAATCCAGGATTTGCCATAGAACTAGACACTTCTCTCTCTCAAAAAAAAAGTCAATTTTTGCAGCATAAGTGTTTCTAAAGTTTCAAAATCCAAGATTTGAGGCTGCAGTTAAATGCCATCTTCTCTATGAAGTCCTCCTTGATCCCTCAACCAGGAAACAGTCTCTCTTTCTTCTCTGATAAAACTCCATTTGTAATCTTTTTAAAGCTCTTACTATTTTCTACTTCAGTGATTCATATGCAAAATAAATGTATTTCCTTCAATAAATTATAAATTTCCCCCAAACAGGGTTTTTGATAAATTCGTCATGTAACCCCCAATGCTTAACCCTTTTGAACTCAATGGGGTCTCAGTATTGGAGTGTGGCAGAGAGCTTGCAAACAGCAGGCTCTGGGGTCCAATGAGCACAAATCTAGCTTGAAATCTAGTTCCAAACTCATTGTGTGACTTTGAGCAAGTTACTAATCTCTTTAATCCTTGGTTCTTCATCTGAAAAATAGGATTATAATATTTACCTCTTGGTGTTATTATGAAGATTGAATGATATAAAACAGCACAGTGCATGACACATAATAAATATGCAATAAATCTTAGTATCGCTAAGATACATGGTCTCCAAAAACAGATACATTCAGAATTCTGGGATTGGATATGGCATTCATATAACTGAAGTTTATCTAGTTTTAAAATTTTTTCAAATTGACAGAATGACAAAGAAATTAAGTTTGACCTTCTAAGTTTCCCTGAGGAACCCACATTGGGTTGATAGAAATCTTATGGAAATACCTTTAAGTGACACACAACCTTTGACATTATCTACTGATCAAATTTGGAACATAAACATTCTTATATTTGTTTTTAAACAAATTCCTTCAACTTACAAATATTTCTTATGGAACTCTTGTAATGCTTTTTAAAGTTCCTCAAGTCACATTCTCATTCTGAATAAAAGTCTAAGCCTTAAGGCCTTTTCAAATCTGTGCTGAAAAGCAAGAAGACGATTCAGCTACACTATGTGTTTAAGAGAGAGAATCAGGCAATCCATAGCCTTGGAAGACCTCGACAATTCCTGTGATGCTGCCAGGTAACACTAGAATATGTTTGCATAATAAATGTGCTTCTCTTTTATAACTTAATAAAATAGCAAAGCACTCACCAAAGATAAATTTTATTTACAAACATCCCTCTCACAAAGAGGAGAAATAGGTAGCCTCACTATGACTTGCAGTGGTTCACACACAGATGCCTTCCACATCCCAAAAAGGCAGAGACAGAAGGACATGCAACCCTGGCTTATTCTCCACATCTGCAAAGACTTGCTATCAACAGTTGTAGGTAGCACTGACCTGGTATCCACGAATAATGCTGATTGACATCAGCATTCACACACTCACTCATTCATGCATGCATTTACTGAGCACCTATATCTCATGCACTAAAGATGGGTTTAGGACAGTGACTCTTAACCCTTGTTATACATTAGAAATACCTAAGGAATTTTAAAACTTAGAGATGGCCTCATTCTAGGCCAATTAAATTAGAATCTCTGGGTGGAGCTCCAGCATCTTTATTTTTTAAAAGCTCTGCAGGTGGTTTTAATATGCAGCCAAGGTTGGGAACTATGGGTATAGAGGTTCCCAAACAATACACAAAATTCTTTGTAAGAGCTCTTAAAACTCATGGAGGGGTAGAGAAGAAAATAGACAATTACAATCCAGTGGGATAAGTGTTTTGATAAGAGAAGTTAGGGGGGTTGGGGGGTGCACAGGAGGGGTACTTGACCACGACTGGGGTAGATTGGATCAAAGTGCCAGGAAGGGCTTTCTAGAGATCCTGGTTCCTGGCTGACCTGGAAAACCAGTTCCAATGATCCTGCACTACACAGTCAAAGCTGCCCTTTTTCCGAGACTAGAACCTCCTAGATCTCAGATAACTGATCCAGACTCAGACAAAATATGCTGCCATGCTGACAGAAATTGGATGCTAATTGTTTGACTCTCCCCTGGCAGCCACTGTTTACCTGTCTCCTTCTGGCTTCACTAACCAGCCAGTTAGTCTCAGCCAATGAATCTGAAGCCCTAGCTGGGAATAAACCCACCAGGTCCCCCTGCTAATGAAACATCTCAACAGAAAGAACAAAGCTATTTTCAACTTAGGCCTGGGTCCAGATCATTTAGGAGACTTTAGCCTTTACTTTTGTTTAAGCATGGAAGGACTCCATTGTGTTTGATTTCTCATGCTGTCTGTTATCACGGTATTCCTTTCCAGTGGTCTCTCAGAATAAGTACATCTCTGAGCAACTAAAAAGCCTCCAGGACATTACTGGCACAGGACTACACTGTTCTGGCACTGGAGGAGATTGTTAAAATTGAAATATTATCCCACCAGAAATAATGTAGCTTAGTTGGAATTGCTGTCTTTAAAGATAGAAGATTGGAGGAAAGTCTGCACCTCATGAGAGTGCCTTCATTTCCTGGAATCAATATTTAGAACTGGAGCTTCTTCTAGGGAATCAGGGAATCTCCCCAGAAAGTGAAACTAGGGGACCCCTTGAGGATAGGAATATCAATGATACCAAGAAAAATTGCTACTGCCCTAGTCAAAATAAAGTTTCACATGCAAACCTGCACTAAAGTCAGAGATGTTGCAGCTGTGACATTTTTGTGGCTTAAGAATAAAAACAATTTTGTGCTTTCTATGGTGGCACATATACTAAAATTGGAATGATACAGAGTAGATTAGCATGGCCCTTGCACTAGGATGACATGCAAATTCATGAAGTGGTCCATATATTTTTGTGTTATCTATCACCAGAGTCAAGATACAGAACTGTTCCATTACTACAAGGATTCTGTGTGTTGCCCTTTTTTTAACCACCACCCACCTCCTTCTTCTATCTTCCCATCCATTCCTAACTCCTGGCAGCTAGGAATGTGATCTCCATTTCTAAAATGTTGTCATTTAAAAACCACTATATGAATGGAATCAGACAGAATGTAACCTTTTAGAAGTACTTTTTGTACTCAGCAATTCCCTGGAAATTCATGCAAGATTTTACATATATCAATAATTTGTTCTTTTTTATTTCTGCATAATATTCCATGGTATGGATGTACCACAGTTTGTTTGGTCATTTACCCATTTAAGGACATCTAGGCTGTTTCCAGTTTTTTACTGTTATGAATAAAGCTACTATAACATTTGTTTAAAGAAAAAATGAAAGAATACAACTTCAAACTTTTAGTTTTTCTTAATTTAAAAATAATTTAACATAACCTATAAGTGTTAGATGCATGGCTAAGTAAAATTTAGCTCAATCTATATGAAGGAAAATTATGTATTCTTTAAAATTTATCCTTTAAAAATCACTCAGAGATTTTTTTTAAAAAATGACACATGAATGAGTTCAGTGTCTACAACAGGGTTCTGGCAGCAATTTAACTGTAGTATGATAAACAACTAAACAGCTAAACATCTCCAAAGTTGCCAGTAAAGTGATTTTATGAGCATCAAATATTTTTCTCATTAAAAATACATGAATCTATTTATTCAAAATTGCATTTGATATAATAAAAAATTACACTTAGGGAATTCTGAGAAGGTGGCTAAGACAGTGGCAGCATAATTTTTCGGATCTTCCTAAGTCCATACACATGGATTTTCCATGAAAACATACACAGCAACTACTTAGGAAAACCAAAAATTCAAGGAAGACATTTACCATGAAACAAGTCCCAAGGTGGCCCCCTGAGTCCCTAAGTGCAGGAATGTGGGTGACAACACCAACAGCCAAGAAGGCTTTGTAATATTGGTGTCTGTGTGGAAGGAAGCAGAGAGAAGCCTGGGTACATCTGGCAGAAGACTTGAGAACCAGAGAACCCCAAAATAGCCAACAGGCACTCAAGTGGAAAGTGCTGAGGGCCAATTTGAGAGAGAACCTGAAAGTTGGAGGGGATTTGTCCCGTCCAAGAGGGATGGAGTAAGGAACAAAGGGGCAGGAGTAACCTAAACTGAACTAACTGTCAACAAGATTCCACCTACAGTCTTGCCTAATTGTTTGAACTTAGGTCCAGGCAAGCCTCTGGACTCAGAGTCTAATTTGCAGGAAACACAGGACATGTTGACTCATCCTCTATGTCCTCAACCAGCAAAATCCAGCCTATGGAAAACTCTATAGATCAAATGATTCTTCCAAAGGTAAATTGTAAAGAAGAGATGAAGGAGGAACTGTGCATTAAAGGGACTTAAAAGACATTAAATTTAATAGAATGGGCAAGATGCTTAAGATATCTCAGAATTGACTCTTGAGTATTAAATAAAGAAATGCCAGGGAGTGATTACTGTTCAAGTCAGGATAGTGGTTGATTTTGGAGGAAGGATGAGGGTTGTGACATGGAGGAGCTTCTGAGGTGGCTGGCAAAGTTCTAGTTGTTGACCTTGGTAGTCCTTACATTTGTTTTGTGGTTCTACACCTCTCTTGTATTTCACAATAATACTTAAGATATTTTAAAAATCTATTTATAGTATAATCTCTAAATGAAAATATTAAAATACTCTGCCTACTTAATATTAGTAGAATGGTACTGGCCACTTCAAGGATATTCTTCTGCCTCATTTCTATGGAAGGTTGGGTGGAGATGGAAGGATTATCTTTCTACTCTTAAACTGCTCTAACCCTGTCTCACTTGCAGTCCAGTCAAATTAATCTCTTGTCCTCATTGAAAGCTGGAAACAATTATTTTTATTACTCTGTGTAGTGTGTTAGAGAGCTGTTACAGTAATTAAAGTGTTTCAGAAATAAGTTTATCTCCTCTACCTCTAGGCTGCAAAGCTCCATGGAAACCACCTGCAGCTTTACTTCCTTTGGATGCCTTCTTAATCTTCAGAGTCCAGTAAAGAGCTAATCTTTTCTCAACAGCTGCTAACTTATGGAAAAGTGATTGCCTATTGAGTGTAAGCCAGGCTGAACTGGCAAAGAAAGGGGATAGTTAGGGAAGGCAGGAACAGAAGACTGGGAACTGGCAGTGGGATCACAAGAGATGTGAAATAAGAGGGGAGTGCAAATCAGTTCCTCTGTTCTTAGATGGGGCAGTCCATGGGCATCATGGAAATCATTGTAGAGACCAGGCAGTTCTCATTCCCACTATTTCCTTACCTTGTCTTGGCTTCACTTCTGCTTCTTTTCCATTATGGGGGGAAGATGGTACCTTGAATGAATTTTGACTGTCCTGGGATGGCACCTGGATCATTTTACTTCCTTTTACCAATTACTAAGTTCAACAACACTGACAAAAATTCCTTGGGAAGAGGTGGAGGGAGATGGACATCTGGACAGTTTAATCAGGGCCCAAAATGAAAGATCATACTGGTAATGAACAGGGAAAGTCTTTTATCCTCTTGTGCTTTCAGAGTGCACCAAAACTTAAATAACTTTTCCTTCTGACAGTCAGTGAAAGTCAAGGCTAATTTTTTTTAGCTGCCTATAGAAGACACTGATGTAAATGAAAATTGCTGTACCACTTTGTCCCCTTTTTATGTCTTTCTTTTCATCCGTGCTTGTTGACTACCCAAGTCTACCCATCCTTCAAGGCCAAACTTAGGTCCTTGTTGCTCCAGTGTCTTCTCAGCCCAATCCCACTGTCAAGTGCTCTCTCCATCCTCTAAATCCAAAGCATTAAATTGTAATACTCTTGCAGGTTTGGGTCAGATTATTAAATAAACTTTCTCTGTGGCCTAATACCCCAGGAGGTATTCTGCTCCTTGAGTTTAGAAACCCTATTTTATTACACTCTGGATTCCTTGTAGTATCAAGCAGAGTGTCTGGCACATAGGTCATCAAAACATGTTTGTTGCTTAGGTGACTTATTTTGTTCATATCCATTGCATGATATGTTAAGTGTTCTTTGAACCTAAATAATTGTTAGTAAAAATGCAGCAGTTTAATCTAATCACCCATTAAACTGCAGATTTCCTGAAAGTAACAGCTTGATTATTCAATAATGTGTCATCAATATCTAGAATAGTGGTGGCCCATGATAAACACTCAACCTATTATAGTCCTATGAATGAACAAATGAACAACAAATCTATTGAGGTATATTAAGGTATAAAACAAAGTTTTTGGTCTTTTTTCAAGAGAAAAAAATATTTCTCTTATATAAGAAAAAAAAAGGTGATTAGGTGTTCTGTAATTCAGAAATGTTTATCATGTATATACACCTGAAAAATAATGTGCCAAAAAGCGAATTGTAGAGAGTATTCAGGTGTTAAAATTATTGAACACTCAGCAGTATGAAAGTACCATATATACAATGGAGTCTAAGAGGTCCCCTGTATCTAATTTCATCTATCCAAGCTAATCTTATTCTCAAATTGTACCTTCTGTCCTAGCTCACCTGGGACATACCCTGAACATAGCTTGCTCATTCCTCTCTTTGTATTTGGTGATACCATTCTGTGCTAATAGAAATACCCCTCTGTTCTCCTATAAAGTATATACTACATTAAGATACTCCTTAGACTCTTTTGTCCATACTGTACTCCTGAGATGTGATGGTTAAGCTAATGGGTCAACTCGCCAGGTAAAGGTGCCCAATTGTTTGTTCAAGCAAGCACTGGGCTAATTGTAATACAAGGGCATTTCATGGACTTTAATCAACAGTGAGTTGATCGCATAGATGGCCGTTTATATCTACAATCAACTGAGGAGATTGCCTTCAGCAATGAGTGATGTCTCACCCAATCACTCGAAGGCCTTAAAAAGAGAAGTGATTTCAGCATTTAGAGAGAGAATTCCCATCTCTACTTCAGACAGCCAGCATCTCCTGAGGAACTCACAAAGGACCTTCATCTGAGTTCCCTGGCTTGCAGCATGCCATATGAAATTTGGACTTGTGCATCTCCACCGTCACATGAGACAATTTTATAAAATCTCATAATGTTCACATATATCCTGCCAGTTCTATTTCCATAGAGAACCCTGACTAATACAGCTTGGTGCCAGGAGTGGTTCTTGAGAAACAAAATTTTAAAAATGGGATTTTTGAATTGGTTTTGGGATTTTTGAAATTGTCTCTCTACTCTGATTAGTTCCAAAGGCACTAATGACTTTGTCTCCACTAATCAAGAAGACATGGACAGTGCATGGCATGTGTTAGCAATAGAGATATGCAGTTCCCAAGGGGGACATCATTCGGGTCTGTTCTGTAATGACTTTAGAGCTGCAATTTGCCATAGCTGGGTCTCCAGTTCCCCATTCTTTTCCATATTTATTACATCAGTGCACCCACCTATACAAACTTTTCCAATAAAGACCCAAGATACCGTTCTTGCCCCTGTGAGCTGTTGGAAATAATCTTGAATCATGTTTGTGTCACTGGATATGACTACTTCTATGGTTATAAGAGGCAAGCCTCTGGGTGAGAGTGTTTTTAACACCTTACTAAAGCTCAGACAGTCTTACTAGGCTTAGAGAAAAGGTTCTTACACATTATGCTATTTGTCAAAAACAAATGGTAACAATTATTGTTGTAAGAAGATACTGAGGAAATATAAATTATATTACAAGTTTATAGAAGATACAAAGCTGAACCAAAAGAAGGGGACAGGAGTCAAATGTAAAGGAAATCATTCAGGCTTTATATTTTCTTGATCTGTATCTCTAAACCTGGCATAAAAGCTCAGATTTAGTAGAAAATGTACTGGACATTGCATCTTGTTATAGAATTTAGTGTCTTTGTCATTTGTGAAATGACTGAATGATTCTTTAACCACTCTGAACCTCTATTTTCCCCATTAATAAGATGGGAATGATAATATTATCTACCTATGTTTCTGTGAGGATCAAATAAGGACATGATTATAGATATATTTGATAAACTCTAAAACCTGCTATTACTATACAGTATGATAATTATGAGAGAGGTTAAGTAGGAAGAAGCGGAATAGGATAAGAAGAATAAAATAAACAGTCCTTTTTTATAATCTTTCTAAAAAGTGAAAAATTTAGAGAAAATGGTATTAGATAAAAGTTATAACATCAAATCAACAGAAATGGACTCAATTTTCAGAACCTGAACTTTACAGTGCTTGAGTTATATCAGGATAAATTTAACTAAATTCTTTTGGAAAAATTTTAGTGAATCTTTCCCATTACTGCTTCTTCCTTCAGCTTGATTCGGAAGAACTTAAATTCACTCAAATCATGTGTGTTGGGCCTGGACTTGCCATTTGGAAAACATAAATCTGTGGCACTGCATTCAAGGCCTGGGCAGGATTATACAGGATTTAGGGATTTCTAAATCCCTAAAGCAATATGATAGAATCTTAGAATTAAAAAGGACTTTAGGGAGTGATGTCATCAACATGGTAATTGTAAGCCATTTCCTGGAAAAGACTCCCCTTAGAATAAATTAATAAAAGGACAAATCCTACTTGCTTGAAACTCTGGAGTATGATAGAGACTGGGAGAAGGATTCTACAAATGCTGATTCAAAGAAAAAGAAAACACCAAGAACAGGTGGGAGATTTATATCTAGGACCCACCAATCCGAAATCCTTACCCTCACTTGGTCCTACACAGCCTAAGAATCACACAGAGGCAGCATGGCCTGGGCTCCTTATTCCATGGATGTAGACTCTAGAGCCACTCACAGCAGTCAGTCAGAACCCACTGCATATCCAGGCACAGGGACTCAAGGCTGCAGAGCCCAGGGTGGAACGCTAGCGGCTAAGGGGCCCCAGGCGAAAAAGAGGTGGTGGCAGAAGTGTTGGCAAGAATTACAAACGCTAAATCCAGTCCCTGTTTGGTAGAACACCGAAACGTAAAAGAGCCCTTTCTATATGTTTACAAGAGACTCACCTTAGACCCAAAGATACAAATAAGATGAAAATGAAAGGATGAAAATAGATAATACATTCAAATAATAGCCACTGACAAAGAGCTGGGGTAGCTTTACTAATTTGGACAAAATAGACTTTCAGATAAAAGCTATTACAAAAGCCAAAAAGAATACTATATGTTAATAAAATGGTCAATCCATCAAGAAGAAATAACAATCATAAATATTTACACACCTAAACACAGTGCCCCCAAATACATGAGGCAAACACTGACAAAACTGAAGGACAAAATAGACACTTCTGGAATAATAGTTGGAGACTTCAATATACCACTCCCATCAATAGATAGAACATCTAGACAGAAGATCAAATGGGAAATAGAGAACTTAAATAATATGATAAATGAACTACACCTAACAGAAGTATAGAGAACATTGCACCCCAAAACAGCAGGATATTCATTCTTCTCAAGTGCACATCCATTCTCCAGGATAGACTATATTCTGGGTCACAAAATAAGTCTCAATAAATTTTAAAGGATATAATTATACAAATCATTCTTTCATGACAATAGAATGAAGCAGGAAATCAAATCTGTTATTGGCAGAGAAATCCACAAATACATGGAAGCTAAATAATATAATCTTAAACAATCAATGGGTCAAAGAAGAAATAACAAAGGAAATCAGTAAATATCTTGAGACAAATGAAAACAAGAATACAACATATCAGAACTTATGGGATGCAGTAAAGGCAATGCTGAAAGGGAAATCTATAGCCCTAAATGTTTACATTTAAAAAGAAAAAGAAAGACCTAACTGCGCACCTGGAGGAACTAGAAAACGAACAGCAAACTAAATCTAAAATAAGCAGAAGGAAAGAAATAACAAAGATTAGAGACAAAAATAAATGAAATAGAGTATTAAAAAAACAAAAGAGAGCATTAACAAAATGAAAAGTTGGTTCTTTGAAAAGATCAATAAAATTCACAAACCTTCAGGTAGACTGACAAAAACATAAAGAAGATGCAAATAAATAAAATCAGAAATTGTAGGGGAGACATGACTACTAATCCCACAGAAATAAAAAGGATAAGAATACACTATTAACAACTGTATGCCAATTAGACAACCTAGATGAAATGGTCCAATTCCTAGAAACACAACTTACACTAGAATAACTAGAAGATCTCAACAGACCATTTGCAATTAAAAATATTGTTGGGAGGTTTCTGATTACTGACTCAAAGAAAAGCCCAGGACCAGATGGCTTCACAGGTGAATTCTATCAAACATTACAAAAAGAATTAATACCAATCCTCCACACACTCTTCCAAAAAATTGAAGAGGAGGGAACACTACCTAACTCATTCTATGAGGCCAACATCACCCTAATAATAAAGACAGATAAAAATACTACAAGAAAAGAAAATTAAAGAGTAATATTTCTTATGGATATGGATGCAAAAATCCTCGACAAAATACCAGCAAATCAAATCCAACATCGTATTAAAAGAATTATACACCATGATCAAGTAGGATTTATCCCATTTATGCAAGGGTGGTTTGAAAAGAAAATAAATTAATGTAATACACCACATTAACAGAATGAAGGGGGGGGGGAAAAACCCACACAATCATCCTCAATTGACACAGAAAAGGCATTTGACATAATCCAGAATCCTTTCTTGATAAAAACATTTGGAAAAATAGGAGTAGAAAAAAGCTTCCTCAACATGTACTGGAAATTCTTGTGAGAGCAATTAGGCAAGAAAAAGAAATAAAATACATCCAAATTGGAAAGGAAGAAATAAAACCTTCACTATTTGTGGATGACATGATTCTATATATAGAAAGTTCCAAAAAATCTACAACAAAGCTGCTATAGCTAATAAATAAATTCAGCAAAGTGGCAGGATACAAGAGCAACACCCAAAAATCAGTAGTGTTTTCTATACACTAGTAATGAACAATCTGAGGAGTAAATCAAGAAAACAATTTCATTTACAATAGCAACTAAATGAATCAAATATCTAAGAATAAATCTAACCAAGGATATAAAGGATTTATACATGGAAAACTACAAACTTTGCTAACAGAAATCAAAGAAAATCTAAATAAATGGAAAAACATTCCATGCTCATGAATTGCAAGACCAAATACTGTTAAGATGTCAATTCTTCCCAAAATGATTTACAGACTCAATGCAATCCCAATCAAAATTCCAACAGCCTTCTTTGCAGAAATGTAAAAGCCAAACATCAAATTTATTTGGATGGGTAAGGGACCCTGAATAGCCAAAGCCATCTTTGAAAAGAAGAATAAAGTTGAAGGACTCACTCTTCCTTACTTCAAAACTTATTATAAAGCTACAGTGGTCAAAACAGCATGGTACTGACACAGGATGGATATACAGGCCAATGGAATCTAATTGAGAGTTCAGAAATAGACCTTCACATCTATGGCCAATTGATTTTTGACAAGGCTGCCAAGTCCACTCAATTGGGAATGAATAGTCTCTTTAACAAATGGACTAGGATAACTGGACATCCATATGCAAAAGAATGAAGGAGGACCTGTATCTCACACCATATACAACAATTAACTCAAAATGGACCAAAACCTAAATATAAGAACCAGGACTATTGTATTAGTCAGCCAAAAGGGATGCTGATGCAAAGTACCAGAAATCTGCAGGCTTTTATAAAGGATATTTATTTGAAGTAGAAACTTACAGTCACAAGGCCCTAAAGAGTCTAACTCAAGGTACCATAAGAAGTACTTTCTCACCCAAAGTCATTTGCCACGTGTTGAAGCAAGATGGCAGGTGATGTCTGCAAGGGTTCAGCTTTCCTTCTTCTTCTTAAGGCTCCATGGTCCCAGCTTCTTCCAGTCTCAGCTGTAGGCTGGCAGAAGGCTTGTCTCTCAGGGCTTCTCAGCTGCTCTGTTCTCTTCAGCTGCAAACTGTCTGGCTCATCTCTTTCCTGGGGCCTCTGTCGTGTCTATGGAGCTGTCTCTCTTCATCTGTGTTCTTCTTTTCTGTGTATCTACTTCTGTGTTCGATTGAGCGTCTGTTTATATAGCCCACCAAGGGAGTGGGTACTCAACCTTGCATGCCCTAATGATGTGGTCAAGTCAAAGCCCTAATCTTGATATAATAAAGTAAAATTTTAACCTCTGAATTTAATATAATCAAAGGGGTATCATGCCCAGAGGGACAGACCAGTTTACAAACAAAATCAATATCTCTTTTTGGAATTCATAAATAGTATCAAACTGCCACAACTATAAAACTCCTGAAAAAAAAAAATAGGGAAACATCTTTAGAACCTTGTACTAGGCAATGATTTCTTAGACCATTCCCTAATGCCTGAGCAATGAGACCATTCTCTGTCTAACCATCTCCCCAGACTTCCCTATGTCCATCCTCAGACATACCTGTGGGGTTCATCAGCAGAGTTTCCCAATCCCTGCACTAAGATAAACTCCTTATGTGTGGAGGGTCTGAAGCAGAAGGAACTCAGGCGCTCTGGAGTGTCTGTCTACCAGAGGAACCTGGGTCCTAATGGTGGAGGAGGGCCTGGTTCTCCAGTAGTTATCTTCTAATTTGAACCTGGTCAGTCGCATTCCTCTGGCACACTGCTGTTACTGCCCTTGGCTCTTGTCTTCCTCTAGTACACAGGCTTCCTGCCTGTGCAATGCCTCATATATTACCACATTTGCCCCTTTTGGGCTTCTCTGATTTGGCCTCTTGCGGCTATAGTCCATGTTTATTATTTTGGGTAGGAGATGAGGAGAAAGGTAACACCTCAGAACCAACCTGGGACCTCATTTTAGTTGAGCTCCACATTGAGATTTGAGTCATGGTCATACTCTTCATTCAAACTCCAACTGATAAGTGAAAAAAATCCCACAAAAGTGAAAACGCTGAAGTTGAGAATTTGGTTGACCTCCATGGTCAGCTTTCTCATGGGTAATAAATTATATAAATTTCACAAAGAGGCATGTTTGGCATGTGATATAGGAGAAATTCTCTTGAATGGAACACACTTCTGTTAGAATGCCCAAATTTGAAATTTGCATATTTATGTACAATGAAAAATATAACTTTATGATAAATATTATCTCTAAGATGAAATTTAAACATTTTTTTTCTGAATTGAACTTTCTGACTAAGCAGCTCAAATACTGACCAATTCAGCTAGACTCAGTCAGGTTGGACATTTGACCAAAAATGATGAGTCAGTTAGTCAAAACCATCAAACAAAACCCTAAGTAAACAATAATAACTTCTATTGAAAATGTTGCTTTCTTTGAAAGTTCTTAAAGTCATTTTTATATTTAATATTTGTTATGTTTTGGTGAAATCTGTTAGCTACTTCATTTAATCATCTTTCAAGAGATCTGGAGATTAATAAAATGAATAGAAAATTGCTTATCATTATTTGGTTCCATTTCTATACAATAACAAGGGGAAAGTCATTGGAAATTTGACTGTTCAAATTAGCCAAAGAATGAAACAAACAGAAATAGTCCAAAATTTTTGCATTGTTTCTAAAGAAAAATGTTATGCAATTGCATCACTCAACTACAATGTTTAGTTCTTAAATAAATGGTATTCTTAACATAAGTGGTAAGAATATATTTCTGTGAAATTTCATAACAAAATAAGGAAGGAGAACCTAATTGCCTTAGATAACTTAAACAAGAATAATAAAATATCACTAATCCCGTAATTAAAAATCCATCTATAAAGTATTCATTATGTACTAGGCATTGTTCTAAGAGCCTTTAATTTATTTAATCTTCACAATGACCCTAATCAAGGATGCTATTATCATCCTCCCTTTGTTGATGAGAGAACTGAGGCATAGAGAAGATAAATAGTTTACCCAAGGTAATATAGTTAATAAGTGACAGAGCCAGGATTTGAGCAAATTAATAATATGACCACATTTGCAGAGGAAAATGAAATCTACTTGACAAAATAGACAAATTTTAAATATATTAGCATTTTCTCTGTATTTGAGCAGATAATGCTTTGGGCTCTAGTGCTATTAGATGAAACACAAGGCAAGTAAGGTGAAGCAGAAGTCTAGGTAAATAATGAGTTTAACCGTGTATCTGGGGTGGGGCTGCTCATAAATGTGGGAAGCCAGAGGCTGGACAGAGCTAGTGGAAATGTGCCCTACCAATTTTCTATTGCTATCTATGACTCTCCAATCTCTACCCTTTGCTTGTAGCTAATCCAGAATATGACACAAAATCCATCTAAGTGAGACTAAAGTGATTAATTCATGGTCAATATTCAGGACCAATTTTACTCTATTAGTATAATAAATACACAATGGATCATTTCTTCTTTATTAAAAAAGAAAGGAATGGGTGGCAGCTCAATTAGTCATTAAAACATTAAGACATGTTGAACGAGACTCTTCTTTAAATGTTTTATTTTTGGATATATCAATGTTTTACATGAAGAGGTCTTGTTTTTACTGGACTAAAGAAAAAACAATGCTTGCAGTTTGTATATACAGAACATGTATGAGTTGGAAAATCAAATGGTGGGGAGAAGGAGGTGGTATTATGGAGGAACGTCAATATACTCTTGCCTTTACTCACCCTCCCTCCAAGCTTGATTGCATGAGGGGAAAGATAGGGTAATATCTGCTTACATTGATATATGCCCCTACTATAATGCCTATAAAGTGAGAGAAATGGGGAAGAGTTGGCAGGGGAGACAAATAGGCCTTGAGAATCAGTCCCAGACTTCTTAGTTGACAAATTACTATCCATATGTGGAAGTTCTAAAACTAAATAATCTTGTAAAATATTATATAATCCATATTATGTCAAGATGTCTTTTATACCAATTTGAATGAAACTTAACTGTGTAAATTGGTTGGTGGTTGTTTTTAAGAACTGAGAAGGAACAGAGAAAACTGTTTCCTACAGTAGACTGAGAATACAGATGAAGCTTCAGGACATATAAATGTTTCATGGCTTTTGAATTGTACTGGCAGGAGTAAATTCCATCATCTGATTTTCTGTCATATTACTTCATAGATATTTGTGTCAAGTCAACATAACACACTAGAATTGAAATCTAAGTATGAATCCCAATAGTTTCATAAAATCTATAATGGTAGTAAATAATTCCTGGAAGGAAAAGTTGTCTGGATGACCTCTAGCTGTACTGGCTTGTAGAATGAATCTTTGAATGATTAAATGTTCAGTGAATGAATAACTGAATTAATGAAGAGTGACTGGGCTGCTGATAAATTATTATTGATGTATGGCCTCAACAATCTGTACAAGCTACTTCTATTATTGAATATTTCATATCTAGTTATACCACTGAGTACTTACGGAACATACTTCTATATGTTAATGCATCTCCCCAAACTGTCAGAAACACTCAGTTTACACCCTGACCAGCAAGGAGCTGCCTGGCCTTTTCTCAGCCTTGAGATCTCATCTATACATAGAGGCCTTCACTCATCCCAGTGCTTTATTTCCTTGATTATCACTTCCCACTGAGGAAAGATCCTGTATATTGTTTACTTGTTTATGATTTGGATCCTCCTAAAGCAAATGGGCCCCATGATGACAAATACCTTGCCTGTCTTGTTCATGGCTGTCTCCCCAGTGCCAGAGGAAATATTATACAATATTATTAATATCTGTTGGAGTAATGTCTATAGTCTCCCACCTCTGTTACTATTGTATCCAAACAAATAATGAAAATATTCTATTAGAGATTATTCCATCTTACTTCTGCTGCTCATATTGGATGGCCAATGGTAGGTTGACAGTGAGGAATATAGGCTACATACCAAAACTTGTTTTACTGAAATGGCCACTGCATCACTCTACGTTGGGAAAAATTAGATTTCCATTGAAAGCTTTGGTTATTCATTTGGAAATTTCCTTATGTTTATAGTTGGGAGGCTTTGGATTTGAACCCAGCTCCATTATTTACCATCTGTGTGACTCTTACACATAATTCAATCTCAATTTGAAAAACCTAGTCTCTTCATTTGAAAATGGATATAGTCTCATCATTCTTACAGGACCACTGAGAAGACCAAGTGAATATCACACATTTACTTTGTATAATGGACCTTTGGATCATAATGTTTGTCTAGCATTCACTAATCTTGGCATTTAAACATACTGTAACATTTCCCTGCTAATTTTCAAGATGGGTTTACTCTAAAAGGAAAACTGACTTCCTTCTTTTCCATTTCCAGTATATCTATTATTCCACTCTCTTGAATTTCTTCAGAGTGGATTTTTTTTGCCTTTCAGCAGCATTTTATTTTCTTTAATTATAGTACTTGTTGCCTATAGTTTTGCTCTGTTTAATTTGGTTTTGCATTAGGGGGTTATGGTTGCTAAGGGGGATGCTCTATAAAGTTACCTTGCTTTTACAGTAAAAGAGAAGTCAAGGTGTTTATAAACCAAGGGAATGAAATGACTTCAAGTGGAAAATAAAATGAAATGAGGCATAACTGAATACTACAATATGGCAATGCAATTTAAAGCAAAAATGGGTCTAGTGTGTTCTTAATCTATCATAAAAACATTTTGCATTACAAACGTATTACAAATAAACAGCAAAGTTTTCCCACAGAACCTCGTTTTTAAATCATTTACATAATATTTCACATGCACAAAAACTAACCTGAGAGGGGAGATGGTAGAGTAGGAAGCTTCCAGGAATCAATCCCTCCACCAAAACAACTATTGAACTGGCAGGAACTGTTGGAATCAGCTATTTTTGAAACTCTAGAGTCTAGTGGATCACTGTATAGCTCCAAGGAAGAATTGGAGGAAGAAGATAGCAAATTGTTGTAAATACCAGTGAATGTCACCTTCTATGCAGTGTCTACCACCCCCAATCCTCCAGCCTTGTGGAAGATAGCAGTGGGGTGTGCAGCCCTGGCCCCTGGTATAACTTGTTGCCAGGGTGGGATATAAAGACCTAATCCTCCAAATTCCTGGAGTTTGTGGTCTGATCACTGATCTATGGTTTTGGGCAGCTACTACAGACTGCTGGGGGCTGGCTCTGAGGGTGGCCTTTGTTTCAACTCCCCTAAGGCAAAAGCAGCTGAGGAGCCTAAAAGAAGTACCCTTCCTCAAAACTATGGAAAAAGTTAAGGGTTGCAATACTGCACAAGGAAATGCAACTTCAAAATCTGCAGGAAAGCTCCTTGTGCCCTTGCAGGTCCCTATCTCATCCCCTCCCCAATGTGATGTGGAGCCAGCCTGTGTGTCAGGAGCAGAGTAACCGCTATCAGCATACTGAGGTGCCTGTTTTTTGGTGCCAATCAATCCAGAGGCAGAGTGAAAGACTGACCTAAGAAACTACTCTCAGGTTTATCCTCTCATATTTGCCCTCCAGGCAGAAGCAGCTTGGGACAGCTAACACAGTGTAAAAAAAACAAATAAGTTGAAGTACCTGAGTCAAAGCTTACCTGCTTCAAATCAAAGAACAGAGCACCTGGCAGGGGGAGAAAGTTTATTTCATAAAGAGTAAAGGGAAAGTATGCGAGGGGGAGGGGGTGGAGTATATGAGAATTCCCTATATTTTTGATGTAACATTTATGTAATCTAAAGCTTCTTTAAAAACAAAGAAAAAAATACAAAAGAAGAGTAGGGGGCATTCAAATTACATTAAATGGGGCAGTTCCTAAGGCCACTAGCAAGCAAAAGCCCAGGACAAGACATAGGATCAGAAAAGATAGGGAGGACCTTGCAGTTTGCATTTATATCAGGCTGATATTCTTGATAGGAGGGCTGAACCATGAAGGAGAGCACCAGCCAATATAGAGCCAATTTGCAAAGACTGTGAAAGGTGTTTCTTACATTGGGTTGTTGGGTTTTTTAAGACCCTGGCACTCAAGGAAATCTTTGTCATAACATGAGCTGAATACAAACTCAAGGAACAGACAGCTCAGGGATAAAATCCCAGAGTTAACAATTTGAAATATTAAAGTATACACTTTACAAGAAAAGATTACAAGATAGGGGGAGATAGTGGGAAAATCACGGAGTAGGAAGCTCCAGGATTTAGTCCTTCTACCTGAACAACTATTAATCAGGCAGGAACTGTCTGAAACCACTATTTTGAAATTCCAGGGGCCAGGAGAGCACTGTTGAGCATTCAGGGAAGAGCAAGAGGAAGAAATTGGTAAATTACAGTAAAGACCAGTAAATTGCTCTTTCTGCCTGGCATTACTGGTGCCTTTCCCCCACACTTGTGGCAGGTCACCAAAGGGTCTAGCCCCTGGTGACAGAAAGGGATGTCAAAAGCCTCTTCTCCAAGATCTGGGGTGGGCATAGCCAATGACTGATCACAGCTTTTGATTAGCAACTTTGGATTGATGGGGGCCAGTTCTGAAGATGGCCATTGTCTCAACCTTCCCTGAAAAAGGTGTGGAGGAATAGACTTAGAGATGTTACACAGGGGACAAGTTCAAGGGCTGCATTTTCCAGACAGATCAAGAAAGCTCAGCTTTGGGGAGCTGTGGAAAAAGCTCCTGGTACCCCTCTTGAATCCCTTTCCAGGGCAGTTTGGAGCTGATCTGTGCCACCTTTGTGAGTCCCTGGCCTTGTTTCATCTGGAAAAACTGACTTTGGAAACTACTCTCTGGTGTGTGCCCCTCCAAGAATTTGCTCTCCAGGCAAAATCAGCAATTTATAGAGTCAATGCAATCCCAATAAAAATTCCAGCAACTTTCTTTGCAGAAATGGATAGCCATTTCTCAAATTTATATGGAAGGTTAAGGGGCCCCAAATAGCCAAACATCTTGAAAAAGAACAACAAAATTGGAGGACTCACACTTCCTGATCCTAAAACTTATTACAAAGCCACAGTAATCAAAGCAACATATTATTGGCACAAAGATGGACATACAGACCAGTGGAATCTAACTGAGAGCTCAGAAATTAACTCTCACATTTACGGCCAACTGAACATGACAAGTGGGCAAAGACAACTCAATTGGGAAAGAATAGTCACTTCAGTAAATAGTGCTGGGAAAACTGGATCTCCATTTTCAAGAGAAAGAAGTAGGGCTCCTACTTCACATCTTTATACAAATATCAACTCAAATGGATCAAATACCTAAATATAAGAGTGTGAACTATCAATCTTTAGAAGAAAATCTAGTGAAGCATCTTTAGAACCTTGTGTCAGGCAATGGTGCTCTTTGACTTTATACCCAAAGCACAAGCAACAAAAGAAAAAAAAAGATAAATGGGACCTCATCAAAATTAAAAACTTTTGTGCCTCAAAGGATTTTATCATTAAAGTAAAATGACAACCTACACAATGGGGAAATATTTGGGAACCGACATATCTGATAAAGGTTTAATATCTAGAATATATAAATTTATCATTAAACTTAACAACAAAAAGACAAACAACTCAATTAAAAAGTGGGCAAAAGACCAAAGAAGATATACACATGTCCTGAAAACATATAAAAAGATACCCAACATCATTAGCCATCAGGGAAATATAAATCAAAACTACAATGAATTGTGGCTAATAGCACAAATACAAGAATGTCCTTCTATGAACTAGAACAAATGTACATCACTATTGCAATAGTGGAGTAGCGTGGGGAAAATATAATTAATGTAACCTATGGACTATAGTTAACAGCAATACTGTAAATATTCTTCATCAATGACAAAGATGTACTGTGTTAATAATAGGTAGGTATGGAAAAAAATGTACCAAATGTATGCCATAGACCATAGTTAGTGGTAATAGTCTGATGATATTCTCATAATCTGTAACAAATGTTCCACAACAATGTAATGTGTTCGTAGAGGGGTGTTGTATGGCAATTCCACATATGTACATGAATGTTTTGTAATTTTATAACTTCTCTAATAAAATATATTTTAAAAACACAATGAGATAACATTTCACCTCCATTACAATGGCTAGTATTAAAAAAAAAACCAGAAAATAACAAGTGTTGGTGGGATACAGAGAAATAGGAATCACTCATTCATTGCTGGTGGCAATGCAAAATGGTGCAACTGCTATGGAATACAGTTTGGCAGTTCCTCAGAAAGCTAAGTATGGGATTACCATATTATCTGGCCATGTCACTACTAGGTATATACGCCAAAGGATTGAAAGCAGGGACTCAAATGGATATTTGTACACTGCTGTTCATAGTGGAATTATTCACAATTGCCAAAAGGTGAAAGCAACCTAAGTGTCCAGCAACTGATGAATGAGTAAATAAAATGTGGTATATAAATACAATGGAATATTATCCAGCTGTAAAAAAGGAATGAAGTTCTGATACATGCGACAACATGGATGAATCTTGAAGACATCACGTTAAGTGAAATATGCCAGACACAAAAGGACATATATTGTGTTATTGCACTGATATGAAATAATTTGGAATAAGGAAGTTCATAGAGGCAGAATATAGAATATAGGTTATAAGGGGATGTGGTGGGGATAGGGAAAAAAAAAAAATCCATGGAACTACACTATCCAATAGTGGACCCTAAGTTAAAACATGGACTATATAATAGTACAGTTATAAAAATGTGCTTTCATCAATTGTAAAATATGTTCTACACCAATGCAAGGTGTTATACTACCCTATTATGGGAATCCTGTATTTTATGCATGATTGTTCTGTAAACCCATACCATCTGTAATTTTAAAAAAAAGATTACAAGACAAAGAAACGGGAAATGATGGCCTACCTAAAGGAACAGTTTACAAATCCATAAAACATTAATGAAGAGTTTCAAAATTTGGACATACTGGTCAAAGATGATAAAAATATGATCTTCAATATATTGAAAGAGATGAAGGAAAATGCAGAGCAAGAACTAAAGGATATCATCAGTAAAACAATGAATGAACAACATGAGCATCTCAATACAAGAGAGATATTTTATAAAAGAACCAAACATTCATACTGTATATGAAGACCATAAAAACTAAAATGAAAAATTCCTTGGAGCGTTTTAACAGCAGATTGGAGCTGGGTGAAGAAAGAATCAATGAAATTGAAGTCTGGACCATTAATATGATTCAGGCTAAGGCACAGAAAAAAAATGAAGTTTAAAAAATAAAAATAGCCTAAGAGACCTCTGGGACACCATCAAGCACACCAATATACATATTATGGTAGTCCCAGAAGGAGAAGAAAGAGAGAAAGGGGCAGAGAGAATATTCAAAGAAATAATGGCAGAAAACTTCCTATACTTAGGAAAATATGTGAATATGCACATTCAAGAAGTCCAGTGAACCTCAAACAGAAAGAACACAAAGAGAAATATGGCCAGACACATAATAGTCTAAGTGTCAAATACAAAGAGCAAGGATAGAGTTCTGAAAACTGCAAGAGAAAAGCAAACTATTATATACAAGGGATTTCTAATAGGACTTAAGTACTGATTTCTTATCAGAAACCATGGAGGAAAGAAGGCAATGGGTTGAAATACTTAAAGTGTTGAAAGAAAACAATTGGCTAATCAAGAATTTTATATCTATTGGTATGTTTTTCAAAAATGAGGGAGATGGTAGATGGGAATCCTCTATTTTATGCATTATTGTTCTGTAAGCTCACAACTTCTCTAATAAGTAAAAATTGTTTTGATTTAAAAAAATGAGGGAGAGATTAAGATAACCCAGATAAACAAAAGCTGGGTGAGATTGTCAACACTAGACCTGCCCTACAAGCAATGCTTAAGGAAGTTTTTCAGACTCCAAAGGAAGGGACACTAGACAAAGGAACAAAGCAACAGAAATAGACTTTTGGTAAAGGTAACCAGACGGGTAACTATAAATACCAGTACTACCGTATTTCTTGGAATGGATCTCCACTTTTTACTCCTTACAGGTTCAAAAGTGCAAGTGTATAAAAAATAATGACAATTTTATGGTTTGGGAAATACAATGTGTAAAGATGTAATTTATAACAAGTATAATATAAAGTTGGGGGACAGAGGGTTATAGGAACAGTATATGAGTATGCTATTCAAATTAAGTTGGTAGTATATAAAATAAAAAGGCCTATATGGTAAATTCTTGCCACACCTATAGAAATAATCAGACCAAATCTAAAAAAGCCAGTCTTACTTTGTAATCAAGAATCATCTTTCTTTGGGATTATATTTGATCAAAAAGAGGGTGACTGTAGAGAGAAATTTTGTTTCAATAGAAAAATATAGGGGACTCCTGAGGGTTACCAGGCTCTGCTCCTGTTCATTGTCTGAGCTATTTTACATCCCTTTTAGAAGCTGCAGGTAACTTCATAATATTGTTACCTATCTGTAAAACAGACTGGATCCTATAATCTTGCACATATTTCCAATGTTTGTCAATTTTTAAATTCTTGCCATTTCTTTCAATATCTGACTACAACTCTCCAAACTAACATCTTCAAATTTTCCTCCCACCCTTCTAACTTGATGTCCTGGAAAACTAAAATCTGATTGCCAAAATCCTTATTAGACTCCAGGTTGTCTTATAGCTGGCCTTTCCCCCAGGATCTAAAGAAGTTCTGTGAGCTACAGCCCAACAACTTGATATATACTTCAAAGGATTCATTCCCTGCAGCAGACTATATGCATTGGATAAATTTCTCCCTGCCCAGGCTGCTTCTAGGTCACTAAAGAAGTCTGGTAAATGGCTTAAGTCATACATGACCTTATATGAAAATTAAACTTGACTGTGAATAACTTCACCAAGAGCATCTACATCTTAGCTTTAAAAAACTCAAGGAGCAGGGATAAGTAATAGATTTTCATTTACTTTACTTACCTCTTAGACTTTAATACAACCTTTTATATTAATATTTTTCTTTTTCCTTTTAGACATTCCTCTTTTTAAAATGCCTTACTCTAAAACAACTGACCTTTTGCCATCACCTCTAAACAAGTGGTTCAACTTGTCCTCCACCAACAAACAACTGAATAAGAGGCAACCATCTAAGTTGTCCAAGAAATAACGATGTTTTTCTTGAACAATAGGAAGGACTGACCAAGACTATTTTTCCTTCTCTTTACCAATCTGCCAGCCTTACTCCTTTTACATCCCTGCCCTCTTTCTCCCCTGTCCTGCTACCTTGAAACCTGCAGAGAAAAAGAACTCAGACTGCAGAGGGAAAAAAGAAAAAAAGACAATGTCAGACCTTAACTGTTCTAAATATCAAGCTTACCACCGACCTCCCCCTCTCCTTTCCCTCTCACCCAGGCTATCCAGGCACCTGAGTGGCTCTTATGTAGGTAGTTCCTTATCTTCCCTACTCCTCTCTCTCAGCTCTCACAAACTTCAGGCAGCCTACTTGTGGCAAAGGAAAACATTTCCCAACCAAGCGGTACTAAGCACAACTTCAGTAAAGTCCTTACCCATCTCCATGGAACCAAACTATCCTAAGTGCAGTCTCAGTAAATCACTCACCCACCCCAGTGACCAAGCCTCCCTTACTATCTTCCAGTGCTTTTCCTCCAACCCACTCCTAGCCCTTAAAAAGCTTGTTGTCCTTTATTTCCACTGAGGTGAGTTCTCTCTCTCCCTTGTGACAGCAGCCCCTGAATAAAGTCATTCTTGACTGTTTAACATTGCCTGGCGCAGTTTTTTTCTTTGACTATATAAATGACCAACACCATTTAACCAGCTTAAGTCTGGTGTCAAAGGCCTGTTACCCTGTTTATAACAACAGTTCAGGTTAATAGTAGTGCTGTTGGTAATTCACGTTGCTTATTTGGCTCTGTTCGCAGGCATGATGATTAACCCAGAAGACTCACAGTGAATTGTAAACATGTCCTTTCTGAAGTGGCTCAGACTTACTTAGAGATCTTTTGAGGAGCTGGCTAGCAAAAGTGTTTGAATGGCACTGACATTTACTCTGTCCTGATCCCCACCGTCTCTTTCTGGGTCATTCCTTCCCTATAAATGGTGCTTCCTCTATGACTCTGCTAACCTTTTCTCAGAGCTTGCTGGAGCTCCTCAGGTGTCAAGAATTGCCTCCTGACTGCAGCTTGAGACTTGGCTGCTCTCTCAACTGCATCTGCCCAGGGGACATACTCATTTGTATGCCATACTATTAACACTGACAAATAATTAAAACTGAATAATTTATCATTCACCTTAACAAAACTCCCCATCAACATGTGATAAATGGTGGGTTGCACAGTTCCCCTTGTTATCCAATGTTAAAAGTTTTGCTAATTTCCAAATCCCTCTTCTCCTCTGCTTGCCTCATCTTGCAATGGCCTTCATGATGTTTCTCGTATTTACCTCTTCTTGTATCTTACTACTTCAGAGTAGTAAAAGCAACTCTGGTTATTACTTTATATTGAAACTGTAAAATTGTTTTCAAAAAAGTTTTCCTGCTTTCTTTCTTTCTTTTTTCAGATGCAAAAACAGAGGGCATAAGATGAGGGCTTTACACAGATTAGCCCAAGTTACTCACCAATTGACCCCTCTTCTTTCAGGACCTCCCACTCAGCACAGAGCCATGTCGACATTCCTGGGCCTGACATTCAAAGCTAACCAAGTTCTGATCACAACTCAAGTCTCTCATTTCTCCTCTCTTCACTCTTTCTTATTGACTCTTTTTTTAAAATGTTTTTTTATTTTTTATTTTTAAAGAAGTTTTAGATTACATAAATGTTACACCAAAAATATAAGGGATTCCCATATGCTCCACCCCCTTGCCCGCCCACACTTTCCCACATTAACAACATCTTTTATTAGTGTGTAAATTTGTTATGATTGATGAACACATATTGAAGCTTTGCTACTAACCGTGGAATATAGTTTACATTATAGTTTACACTCTGTCCTGCACAATTTTATAGGTTTTGACAAAATGTATAATGGCCTTGTATCCATCATTGCAATGTCATGCAGGATAATTCCAATGTCCCTAAAATGTCCCCATATTACCCCTATTCCTCTCTCTCCTTCCCTTTATGCTTTCTCAAACTCAGGATCACCTGGAAGGCTGAATAAAGGCCCTAAAATATTTCTAACCCAGTAGGTCTGGGTTGGGGCCCAGGACTTTGTATTTATAACAAGCTCCCAGGTGCTGCTACTGCAGCTCATCTTGGGGCTATACTTGGAGATGCACTTCTCTACCACAACCAGATGGGTCTTCTTATTCTTGACCTCGGTACCTCACTGACATTATCCTCCAAACCTGAAATGGCTTCTTATCTTCTCCTTACTTGAAACCTGCACATCCTTCAAAACCCACTTTGAGCCACACTTCTTCTCTGAAGCCTCCTGTGTCTCCTGTTCACAGCAGGTTCTCCCTTCTCTGAAAGTCCTTAGACTCATCTGGCATTAGCATGAGCTACCTTGTATAATTCTTTTTTTCCACATATTGCTGTTGTAGCTCCAGTGTAATTTCCACGGAACAGTGAACTTGTCCAGTGTGTCTCATATCCATAGAAAAGGATCAATTAATACATGATTATTTTACAAGCATGGTATGTAAGGAAAAGGGGTTCATAGAAACCGCAGGAGTGAATCACTCAGGTGTCAGTGTCATAAAATTTCTCAATCATTCAGAATCTCTTTATAATATGGTAGTACAGATCATGGGGTGGGGGTGGGGGACAAAGATATTGGCTTCCTTGCTTAGAGAGCTGCATCCTAAAGCAGGGGAGAGCTCTTTTTTCATGTTTTGTAGAATAGGCACTTTAAAAATGATACATGAAATAAGAAAAATGGACATTTATTGAGGGATTGCTATGACTGAATGTTTCATATATATTACCACTTGTGGTCCTTACAACAACCCAACAAAACAGGAATGGTTATGCTATCCATTTTACAGATGGGGATTTTGAGGCTTAGAGAGGTTAAGTAACTTAACCTCATGTAGGGACATGTAGTCAGGCAGAAAGAGAGTGGATGCTTGGTTAAGGAGTATATGACCTCACGGCTCCATATTGCCCTGTCTTAACTAACACATTCATTTCTTGCTCCTTCTCTATAAATAAGCAGAGAGCTTTAAGCCAAAGGTATATACAAGCTTGACTACCAACTTTTAAAGATTTTGGTTACTATTTCCATATCATTTAACAGTGCATACTCATTTTTTCTAAGATAAATTAAATATTTAATAACAAGTCTAGTGTCAAAGGGTAACTGAAGGAGAAAACAGCCAATAGTTTTTTCTTGGAAATTAATTTTGAAGGGCATATGCTGGTTTTAAGACAATGGTCTTTAGTTTTCAATTAATGCCACTGATCCCTTTGGTACCAAAACCTGTTTTCAATGAACAAGAAGAGTTGTATGTCTCAGTGGGTCAGAGAAAATGTACTTACTGCATTTTTCTTTCTTGACTCAGAGATTTGAAAAATGTTTTTCTGACATTTCAGTTTCTCAACAAAAACTGATTTTAATCTCTGTTTTACTTTCCAATCAGACCAAAACCAAAAATAACAGTAATAGCAAAACACTGAAGAGTATCATAGCTACACATAATAAGAAAGTATTTTGAAAATACTTTTGAAAATACCTGCTATATCATCAACTCAGTACCTATTTAATTTTAATCAAGACATTATACAATCCCTCTGGTAAACTTTTCATAAAATTTCTTCATGAAATCTAGTTTAAAAGTTATTAAACTATATATACATATGTGATATAAATATAAATATAACATCTACGTGTGTGTGTAGCTCCCACACCAGATAATTTTACTTACAGAGAAATTAAGAAATCCTTTACTCCAGGCCCTTGATATTGATGATTGTACTTATGAACCCTTTCTTGTGAAACTGAAACTTAGCCTAGTATTATATATTGCCTCCTTGTTGTTCAAATGTGGCTTCTCTCTAAGCCAAACTCAGCATGTAAATGTACTACTTTCCCCCAGTGTGGGACATGACTCCTGGGGATGAGCATCCCTGGCACCAAGGGATTATTTCCAAGCGCCAACTAGCAATTCATTTAGAAAAAGACCTTGACCAAAAGGGGGAAATATTAAATACAAATGAGTTTTTATGACTAACAGATTTCAGAGTCAGAAGGTCATTCCAGAGGTTTCACTTTATGCACATTTCAGCACGATCTCATTGACTGTCCCAGTAAACAGTGCTTCAAACAGCAGGGTTCCTGAGGGCTCTAGAGACATCTAGACACTATAAGTAGGACAGACAAGCTCAGGAATTCAGCACCCTGTCAGTAGGCCTTACATTGGAATTTATGCTCCCCAATGCACCATTTATAGTTTCCCTACACATGGCTCTTCTGCCCCTTTTATTTGAAGCTATAATTAGCACTTTACTTGTTAAATATATGTCCCAGAGACTTAAATCTTTGGTCTTTTCATGTGCCAGTTAAGCCCTGAATCTCAGCAGAGTTGTAACACCTACTCTCCAGTTCATTGGACTCACCCAGGACAACTAACAAGGAGATGATGATGATGGACAACACCCATCCCAAGGAACAGAGTGTCTATAACTGCAAGCAAGACAGTTCCATCCATCTTCCCCATGGGATCTAAGCCCCCTCTCAATTAGAAACAGAGTGGGCATCACCATAGCAAAATCCCTGTGATGGTTAGGCTAATGTGTCAATTCGGCCATGTAATTGTGTCCAGGTGTTAGGTCCAGCAAGCACTGGGCTAATTGGAATACATGAGCATTTATGGACTTCGATCACCAGTGAGTTTACTGCATGGATGGCTGATTACATCTTCAAATTTGAAACTTAAATGCCACATGAATGATATGAAAGTTTCTACATGTGCCTTGAAAGAAAATCTTTTCTCCTGTAGCCACAGACTTGAGATATCTGAGAATCAAACCCAGGCTCTCATTGTACGAGTAGCAGAATTACAGAGGAAACAAAAATCTCAACCTCACAGGGTTTCTGCAATTATAGCGAAGGCATTGATTGGAAAGGAGTGAAACTCCTAGGATTGGGATGGAGACATATGGGATGATGATAATATTGGTGGGGACATTGGAACTCTAAATTCTGCTGAGACTTTACCAGATAAATCTGTGACGGCCTGCCCTGTGGAGACTACACCTTTTCAACCTTGTATCATCCAGCTTCTAGCCTTCCCCAGGGAGTCCAGACCTCCTTCCAGTTCTGAGGTGGTTATCAGCCAAACTGAAGCCTGCACTGCCCAGTATCTGGCCTGCCGCAGAGTCTGGACCTCCTCCCAGCCACGAGGCAGGTACCAGTCAAACTCCAGCATGCACTGCCCAGCTTCCACCCTGCCCTGAGGAATCTGCCTTCCAACCCCTGTCTGAAGAGATTAACCCTGTCTAAACAGAAGAAAATGCAAAGGAATGCCCTGCAGTTTTACTGAACTGTAGAGGACCCATGACTCATGTTTAATGTCCCAATTTCTCCTTATGATAATGAAAATGTTTATCCTTTGTCTTTCCATTTGTGTATTGGAAGCAGTTAAATGGTTTTGTAAGTTTCAGAAGTCTACAGCAGACGGGATTTTGCCTGAAGACAAACCGTATTTCTTTAAAATGATTATGATATGATTTTGAACTTGCATTGTCACTGATTTAAGGTTTTTTGAATATTGTATTGTATTTTGGAATTCAGAGGGTGGAGTGTTGCAGCTGGGCAGTTTGATGTAATTATGAATTCCAAAAATATATATTGGATTACGCTTGTAAACTGATCTGTTCATCTGGGCATGATTAAGTTATGATTAGGGCATTGACTGGGCCACATCAGTAGGGTGTTGAGCCCCACTCCTTGGTGGGTGCAGGAATCAAATATAAAAGGCAAGGCATAGGACAGTGGGAGCAGTTTTGATGTTGGAGTTTTGATGTTCGAGAGAAGACCCCAGGATAGAGATGAGCCATTTGCCTGAGAGTTCACAGCTGGACTTGTGGAGAGAAATGAAGCCTATAGAGCCTAATAGTCTACAGTTGACCTTGTGGAGGAAACAGAGGGGCTAAGCCCGGAGAGAAATGCAGCCCTGGGAAAAGAGGAACCCAAGAAGCCTGAACCATGTCAGCTGTCTTGCTCCAACACATGGCAATGGACCTTGATGAGGGAAGAAACTCATGCTTTATGGCCTGGTAACTGGGGACTTCTACCCCAAATAAATACTCTTTATAAAAACCAACCGATTATTCGTACATTACATCAGCACCCCTTTGGACTGATTCATGGGCTGTTGCCAATGGTTTGGCTGATGGTCAGGGACTTGGAAGGAACATGATTGGAAAATTGGTGACAAGGTGGTCTGGGGAAGAGGTATGTGGATAGACCTTTCTGAGTGGGCAAAAAACATGAACATATTTGTGTCCCACGTGAATGCTCACCAGAGGGTGACTTCAGCAGAGGAAGAGATTAATAATCAAGTGGATAAGATGACCCACTCTGTGGCTAATGCTCAGCCTCTTTCCCCAGCTACTCCTGTCATTGCCCAATGGGCTCATGAACAAAGTGGCCATGGAGGTAGGGATGGAGGTTATGCATGGGCTCAGCAACATGGACTTCCCCTCACCAAGGCTGACTTGGCTACAGCCACTGCTGAATGCCCAATCTGCCAGCAGCAGAGACCCATACTCAGCCCCTGATATGGCACCATTCCTCAAGGTGACCAGTCTGCTACCTGGTGGCAGGTTGACTACACTGGGCCACTTCCACCATGGAAGGGGCAGCGATTTGTTTTAACTGGAATAGAAACATACTCTGGCTATGGGTTTCCGGCATGCAATGCTTCTTCCAAAACTACCATCCGCGGACTTACCGAATGTCTTATCTACCACCATGGCATTCTACACAGCATTGCTTCTGATCAAGGAACCCATTTCACAGAAAATGATGTGCGTGAATGGGCACATGCCCGTGGAATTCACTGGTCTTACTATTTTCCCTATCACCCTGAAGCAGCTGGCTTAATAAAACGGTGGAATGGCCTTTTGAAGACTCAATTATGGCACCAACTAGGTGGCAATACCTTGCAGGGCTGGGGCAATGTTCTCCAGGAGGCTGTGTATGCTCTAAATCAACATCCTCTCTATGGTTCTGTTTCTC
Source organism: Cabassous unicinctus (assembly GCA_029593785.1). Lineage (NCBI taxonomy): Eukaryota > Metazoa > Chordata > Mammalia > Cingulata > Chlamyphoridae > Cabassous > Cabassous unicinctus. The sequence goes on from JAQZBX010009319.1 coordinate 41,660, forward strand.
CCATAACCAGGATTCATAGGTCCAGGAATCAAGGGGTGGAAATGGGAGTGGCACCACTCACTATTACCCCTACTGACCCACTAGGAAAATTTTTGCTTCCTATCCCTGCAACCTTAAGCTCTGCTGGTCTACAGGTTTTAGTCCCAAAGGGAGGAGTGCTGCCATCAGGGAACACAACAATGATTCCATTGAACTGGAAGTTAAGACTGCTACCTGACCACTTTGGACTCCTCTTACCTGTGAATCAACAGGCAAAGAAGGGAATTACTGTACTGGCTGGGGTGATTGATCCTGACTATCAAGGGGAAATAGGACCACATCTACATAATGGGGGTAAAGAAGAGTTTGCCTGGAATGCAGGAGATCCTCTAGGGCATCTCCTAATACTGCCATGCCCTGTGATGAAAGTCAATGGAAAATTGCAACAAATCAATTGAAGCAGGACTAACAATGGTCCAGAATCTTCGGGAATGAAGGTTTGGGTCACCAAACTTTGGCAAAGAACCACGGCCAGCTGAAGTGCTTGCTGAAGGTAATGGGAACATGGAATGGGTAGTGGAAGAAGGTAGTGATAAATATGAACCTCGACCATGAGATCAGTTACAGAAACGAGGACTGTAATAGTCATGAACCCTTCTTCCTTGTTTCGTTATGAGTATGATCATATATGTACACAAAACGAATTTCTTCATTTTCTTCCCCAACCTTTTCCCCTATCATATGAAAATTTGTATTAATTTCACATCATAATATTTAAAGATGTCAAGTTTAAGAGTGAATACTACCCAAGGACATGCACCCTATTCTGTGGGGAATTAATGCATTTCCAGTTGTACGCAGGGGAGTTGAACATTGTTAGGCGGAAATATATATGTATGCTTGTCTGTTATTGTTTTCACTTAGAGACTAAGTATGGTTTAGGGTAATGTGTATGGTTGCCAAGTTGACAAGGGGTGGACTGTGATGGTTAGGCTAATGTGTCAAATAGGCCAGGTAATTGTGTCCAGGTGTTAGGTCCAGCAAGCACTGGGCTAATTGTAATACAAGAGCATTTATGGACTTCGATCACCAGTGAGTTTACTGCATGGATGGCTGATTACATCTGCATCAGGGAGATTACATCAGCAATGGGCGACGCTTTTATCCAATCAGTTGAATGACTTAAAAGGGGAAGTGATTTCAACATTCAGAGAGAATTTCCCAGCTTGACTTTGGACAGCCAACTTTTCCCAGAAACTCATCAAGGACCTTTCATCGGACTTTCATCGGATCCCCTGGCTTGCAGCCTGCCTGCGGAACCTGGACTTGTGCATTCCCATGGTTGTGTGAGAGACTCTTATAAAATCTTATATTATTGACAAATATCTCCTGTTGATTCTGTTTCCAAAGAGAACCCTGACTAATACAATCCCCAAGATTGGAGAATGAACAATGGACTAAAGTAGACTTATTTTTATACAATTATAGACTTCTTATTATTCTGGCAATGGAAGAACTTGTATCATTGATATAAAGGCAGTGGCCACCAGAGGCTCTGAGGGGAGGGAGGGGAAAGAATAGGTGTAGCATGAGGCATTTTTGGGACACTGGAATTGTCCTGCATGACACTGCAATGTCAGATAGAGGCCATCATACATTTTGTCAAAACCTATAAAATCGTGCAGGGCAGAGTGTAAACTATAATGTAAACTATATTCCATGATTAGTAGCAATGTTTCAATATGTGTTCATCAATTGTAATAAATGTACCACACTATGACAAATGCTGTTAATGTGGGAAAGTGTGGGAGGGTGAGGGGGTGGGGCATATGGGAATCCCCAATATTTTTTTATGTAACATTCAAGTAACCTAAAACTTCTTTAAAAATAAAAAAACAAACATTTCAAAAAAAAAAAAAAAAAAGTTTAACGGGGCTGCTTATTCCAACCCATAGATTTAAACCCAAGCCCCTAAAAGATTTAAAATATACTGCTCTGAATTAACTACATCTTGTAATTTGATTAAACTAATATATTTTGCAGAGCAATGTGTGTTCTTCATATTTATTTTTTTTCATTTCTTTTTTAAAAAAAGGAAATAGTGTGATTCCAAAAGAAATACCAGGGCATTTTGGGATAATTTAAAAGTGCAGAAAATTGTAAAGAGGCAGAAAAATATCCAGTGTGATTTCACCACACAGGAGTTACTGTTGCTTTATTTTGGCATCCTGTAAAAAATTGTACATCCTAAATTTCATTACTTTTATAAAATATATCTCACTAACCCCAGCTTATTCTACTCCTGAACCATCTCTTGAATCTGCCCACATATTCCCTCTATTCCCACCACCCAAGGGCCACACCATCTCACCTGGAGATGAGATGGATTACTGCAACAGCCTCTAACTATCTTTTTGCTTCTGTCTTGCCTCCCTTCAATCCATTTTCCATACTGGGACCCTCATTCCCAACACTGCAATGGCATCCATTGCCCTCAGGTGATGTGACTGTCTCAAAAGAAGAACCAGAGGCAGCTTGGAATATTAAACAAGTAATCAAAAGACCTCTGACTCTGCAGGGTTGTTTGAGGCTCAAGTGAGAAAAAAAGTATATGAAGGTGCTTATAAATCATAGTAAACTGAAGGCATGACTGGTTATTAGATGTTTACATGCAATGCCAAATACCAAATGGTATTTGTTTTTTGCTTTGCTTTGTCTTTTTGTGGTTGACCATGGAAGCTCTACCATGAAAAAAACACATCAATTTCAGAATCATTTAAAGCAACCTTAGCCTTAGCAAGTAACAGAGAACATTTTAAGTCTGAAGGCTAGGATATTAATGCCACTGATATTTTGTATGACCTTGGGATGAGGTCTGGCTCTCACCTAACTGGGAAATGAAAAGATGCATTACAGACACACACACATGTTCAACTGCATGCACAATTATCAATTGAATGTGGGTGTTGTTGTGGTAAATACAAATCTTTCAATTATTCCTGTCAAAAAAATGAATGAAGAAATAATGAAAGTATGCCTGTTTTGACCTAGATATATGTGTACATAGACTATAGCAGTAAAAATGATACTTTCCTCCCATCACATGTCATACAATAAACACCTGCTTATTCTGTGTTGTGGGGACTCTTAAATTTTACAAATGATTTCACCAATGACTCCCACTTGTCTTATTCTGACTTCAGTTTTCCAGAGATGAGATGCTGAGCAAGATGAACTTCATTATGAGAAAGTGAGATCCAGGATTTTGATGCCCTGCCCTGAGTGTAATGGCAATATATTCCTATTAAGAGTGAAAAGTTAATGCACAATTTTGTTCATTCTGGAATGCACAGTCATCAAAATGTGGTGTGTTCCCTCACTCCAAAGAGAATTATTCTGATGCTTGACCTGCATATTTCAACACATTAATGTTTGATGACCCAAATGAAAGAGATTCAGCATGGAAAAAAGCTTGCAAAGCCGTTAAGATTTGTCTTTGCATCAGTCAGAGTATTAATAACGAACAGATGGTAACTCAAATTAGGAGAATTTCAGGAGGGTTTAAGAAGAGACTGTTAATAAGGTTTTCAGTGGGGCTTTAAGGGAACCACAAGGGACAGTGGAGCTGCTTATAGCCCTAGGCCATAAAGCATGAGGGGTCTGAGTAGGTACTGGAACCCAGAAGGAGAGAATCCTGCAGGGAAGACCATACTGGGAGGCTTGGTGACCAGTCCGAGGACATTGCTAGACTGAGGAGACTATGCCGAGAGACAGCCTGCAGAAGGAATATCTGCCCTCACTCCCTTCCCTCCCTCAGAGGTTCTGAGGGGCTCCCTGCTTGTTGAATCAAATGAGAACCAGAGAGTAAGAAATCATGTTGGGATTTATAGAGCTCAGCAGCCTGGGACGAGAGCAGGGTGGATTAGGAGGGGCAAACGGAAGATGTCAGGAACAGCCTTTTGTAATGTTTGCCTGGAACACAATGCTCCTGAAAATGAGTCAAATTAAAGGACAAATAAATCTTTCTCCCACTGACCTAAACACACTGACACAACAGTGTACTTCATTTTTCTTTGTTCTTTTTAGTTTCATGTAGCAGATTAAATAAAACATGATTTCAAGAGATAATAAAACTTAGTTTTATTTTCTCCATCAAACTTTATATACCTCTATGTATTTCTCCAACGGCACTTACTATCTCCTACTTTGTATGAAAAGTACCAGATAGTACCATCCATAAAGTTGTAAACTCCTTTTTCTAAGGATATATATGTACTTTGGGTATGCCATAGGGATTAGCACAGTTGCTTTCAAAAAAAGTTTGTTGAGGGAAGCGGGTGTGGCTCAGTGGATAGAGCCCCCGCTTACCATATGGGAGGCCTGGGTTCACGTCCCGAGGCCTCCTTGTGAGGGCACGCCGGCCTGAGCAGTGCGGTGGGCTGATGCAGCAACCTCACGGCAGGAAGCGGGTGTGGCGCAATGGATAGAGCACCCGTTTACCATATGAGAGGCCCCGGGTTCGCTTCCCAGCGCCTCCTTGTGAGGGCAGGCCGGCGCGCGGCGCCGTGGGCTGATGCGGCAAGACCTCACAGCAAGGGGGAGATAAGCAGACACAGAGAAGACACGCAGCGAATGGACACAGCAGCACAAGCAGCAAGGGGGGGATAAATAAATAAATAAATC
>JAQZBX010009320.1:0-46331 GCA_029593785.1 Cabassous unicinctus
AAAAACTCACGGTTCTGGTTCTGTCGTCGCGATTTCTCTCTTTTGTCCCTCTCTCCTCTCGGTGGTATGCAGTCTTTCCCTGCTGTCCTAAACCCTAGAAGATCTATTTTGGGTCTGTTTCAGCCTGTTCTCTAGCTATTTTTCTGGAGAAGAGATTCCTGTGTGTTACTAGTCAGCCATCTTCCCGGAAGTTCCCCCAGTATTGCTTTTGATTTACTATTTTTTCTAGGCAGAGGCAGTTCTAGTGGCTTCCACTTGGCTTTTCCTACCATAACAGCTCTCACTCCACAAGCCAGGAATCCAGTGTGGGCATTCTGCCATTTACTGAGTATGACTATTCTAATTATGCATTCTGGAACTGGGGAAATAACCATAGAATGGGTCCCAGGACCCACTGGACCCACTGTGAGATTGACCTGAGCTAAAACTTCACCAATCACTTGACTTCCCTATTCCCCTGATTTCTGTCTATATAAGTTAGAAAACTCATGCAGTTCTTTCAGAGTATAGTATACTTCCTCATGGGTCACACTTTGTATTTCACCTTTGGGGGCTTGTTTTGATTTTAGTGTAATGATAGGTCTTGAAGAGAAGAGGGGTGATGGGGTTAGTTAAGGAGAAGGATTAGAAATGTCTTGCAAGCTACTGACTTCAGGACATTCCTTTGCATTTTCTTCTGGTGAGACAGGATTAGTCTCTTCAAGCAGGGGTTGGAAGGCAATTTCCTCAAGGCAGGGTAGAGGCCAAACAATGCATGCTGGAGTTTGGCTGATAACTGCCTCAGGTCTGGGAGGAGGTCCAGACTCCTTGGGGCAGGCTGGAGGCTGGTTGATACAAGGTTGACAACCTGTGGTCTCCACAGGGCAGGCCATCACTGGTTTATCTGGTAAAGTCTCAGCAGAAGTTAGGGTTCCAATGTCCCCACCAACATTCTCATCATCTCATATGTCTCTATCCCAATCCTTTGGGTTCTACTCCTTTCCAATCAATGCCTTTACTTTAACCACAGAAACCCTGAGAGGCTGAAATTTTAGTCTTTTGTAACTGCTACTCATGCAATGAGAGTTTGAGTTTAGTTCTCAGATATCTCAAGTCTGTGACTTCATGAGACATGATTTTCATTCAGAGTACACATAGAAACTTTCACATCATTCATGCAGCATTTCAGTTTCAAATTTGAAGGCTTTAGCTCATCTCTTTCTTTTGTAACTGTATCCAGAGTATCTAGGAGGAGCCAGCCAACATCATTATACCTTTTGACTTCTGTTAAAGTGTTGAAAACACTCTCACCCAGATCCTAGCTTCTTATAAGCATGGAAGTAGGGGAATTCAGTGATGATATTTTGTGTATCTCCATTGCCAACTCACACCATGGACTGTTGGTGGCCTCTTCATTATTGGAAAGGGAGTCATTAGTACCCTTTAGTCCAATTAAAGTAGAGAGCCAATTGCAAAGCTCCCAGAACCATCTCAGGCATCCCATGTTTAAGATTCTGTTCCTCAAGAACCATCCCACTCTCGATATCAAGGTGGATTAGTCAGGGTTCTCTAGGGAAACAGAATCAACAGGACATATCTGTAAATAGTATGAGATTTTATAAGAGTCTCTCACGTGACCATGGGGGTGCACAAGTCCAGGTTCCCAGGCAGGCTACAAACCAGGGGCTCAAGTGAAATTCCAATGAAAGTCCTTGATGAGTTTCTGGGAGATGTTGGCTGTCCAAGGATGAGCTGAGAAATTCTCTCTGAATCCTGAAATTACTTCCCCTTTCACGGCATTCAACTGATTGGATAAAGCCTCACTCATTGCTGACAGCAATCTCCCTGGTTGATGCAGATGTAATCAGCCATCTGTGCAGTAAATTCACTGATGACTAAAGCCCATAAATGTCCTTCTATTACAATTGGCTCAGTGATTGCTTGACCAAACAACTGGGCACAATTAACTGGCTGAGTTGGCACATTAGCCTAACCATCACAGGCACCCATATATTTTTTATTTAAACCCATATATTCTTCATGTTATCTAAACAATTGACTTTGAAGCTTGTCAGTATAATACTTCATGGTTATTTGTGCTAAGCCTGTTCTTGTTGATTTTTAATCAGGTGATGCTGTTTAGATTCTTGAACCATCATCTGTGTTACTTGTGTCACCCAGGCTTTTTTCTTCTGAAAACTTGAAACTTTTTTTTTCTGTTTATTAAAGTTAGGAGTCCATACTGTGAAAAGGAGAATTGTTGGTTAATATGAATAATGGTTTAAATATATTGTGTTAGATTGTATTTTAAGTTCTTTATGGTGTTTAAAAGATAAAAAGGTGATCCCTTAAAATACCTCTTGTCATGGACTTGGTGAGACTTCTAAGTTGTTAAAAACTAACAGCTGTTTGAAGGGTAAGTTCAAACGAGTAGGAGACATTAACCAGAGTCATTCATTTCTCTATTGTATGAGATCAGACTATGTAGAGATGGTGAACCTCAGAGACACGTTAACCCTAGACCGACTTGATAATCCTCTCCAAAGCAGCAGCCCACCATGCTGAGGCACTTCTTTGACATTTCAGCGGGAAGTCATTGGGAAGAGAGGCAAGAGATTTCTGTTCCCACTCTGCCCAGAAAGCTGTTCTCCAGATTTGAAAGAGATGCTTCAGCTCTGATGAAGTGACAAGCTTGGATGCAGAACAACAGACGCCAAAGCTGTAAATGGCTGGCCTGGAGCCCTGTATGGCAAGGGTCCGGTTCCTTTGAAAGTTAAAGGTTTTCTTCAGAAGCATAAGGAAAGCCAAGTTTTTGTCAAACTGCTATTAAATTGGGAGTGGTATAAGTTGAGACTAGCTCTTTTAGATCTTGTTTTGGACCATATCTTCTTATATATGTCTTCTGCAAAGCAGTCTTTAATTCACTTTGTACATATTTATGATACCACTCTAAAAATCTATATTAGACGTTCAGAAAGCTATGCCTATTATAGAAATCTGGAGTTTGATAACGTTTTAAACCTGTCAAGTAACACCACTCTCTAGTGTCAATTAAATTGCCCTGAGTAGTAGTATGCTTTCTCCGAGGGTATAATTAAGCAATACAGGTTTATACAGAGGCTAAAGATTACATCTGGGATTAGAAAATTGGCCTGGGGAAGTAGTTTAAATCCTATTAATAATATGAATATAGTTTTCTTCATGAAAATATGTGCAAACCTAATTTCATTACTTTGTCTTTCATCTTTCTCCAGAGATAAAGAATATGCATATTCACCCCCTCCAAAAGAAAATTGCATAAGAAATGTGGCCCAAACAACTGTTTTTGGAATACTAAGACTTTTGAGCTGAAAAAGAAGGGTGATATAGATCATCTGGTCTATCCATTTTATTTCAGATGAGGAAAGCAAAGCTGAGAGAAGTAAAAGGGCTTGTTCAAGATCTCATAAAAGAGATAATTCTGAAGAAGTGTCTAGGATTTCAAGCCATGAAAACAATGGAAGTTTGTCCAAAATAGTTAACAACCACAAAAAAAAAGATTGCTAAAACTTCAAAAATGTTTGTGATAAGATATTCAAATGTGAAACACAACACTTTGATAAAACATTAAGAGTTCATGTAACTTGTGAAGATTCAAAGGTCTTTCTAGTCTCCAACTGCCTGGAGATTGAAGATGGAGGTTGAAGATGCCTTGTGACCAAGCCTCAGAACCCCAATGGGATTCAATCCCAGGTTTAGTTAATTCCAGGCCACATGAAGTAACCTTTCTTTCAAGGATAGAAACAGTATGGCTCTTCTCAATTTTTGCTTCTTTTACCCTATGTGGTATAAGATAATGGTAAACTATCAAGCAATCAAAGGTAGGCACAACATTCAGGGAAAGGCAAATGTGAGAGGGTTAGAGTTGGTATGATAGTAGTGGGGATCAAAGGAAGGATAGTTTCCTCTCAAAAATTGATTTTTGTGGCGAGCATTATCTAGTTTTCAGACATGATGCTGTGATGAGTAAGTCAACAGCTGGATATTTTTTCTAGGATATGTGCTTTATCCAACTAGTCTTCTAAGTTTTTTATGAACCCCAATATTCACATTTCAAAATAACAAAAAAATTTCCAAAATACATTTGAAAGGGTATGAGTTTTTAAGCAGTATGAAAGACAGAAAATATGAAAGGAAGAAAATTTAATGTGCCTTTTTAAAGAAATCCAGAGTATGATTTTTTTTAACCTATCAAGCAATTCCACCCTCTAGTGTCAAAATTAATATTTCATATGAATCCCAAAATTTTTATTTCAAAATAATCTAAAAAATATAATTTCCAAAATTCAAAGCATAGAAAAACAAGCAAAAAAATCTCTTGCACTCTCCATGATGTATGTGTAGAGATGAAAAGACTATATACATACTTACCTGGCAGGGAAGACACCATGATCACGAAGGTGGTTTTCCCAGGGTGAGGCTTATCCATTGCACTCCGGACGTGCTGACTCCTGACATTTCCCCAAATGTGGGAAACTTGACTGCATGATTTGTGGTAGTGGGGGACTGCGTTCGCGCTCTCCACTGTTAAGAAGAAGAAGAAGAGAAAAAAAGACTATACAGGTGCCCACGACCAAATTATCCATTTGTTGGAAAACAAAAGAGTAACTACACCTAAAGAGTCCTACTCAAAATAGGGTCCCTGAGATGGGCAGCATCAGCATTGCTGCACTGTGAAAAAGTAAATTCTCCTCTCTACCCTAGACCTACTGAATCAGAATTTCTGGGGGTGTGATCCAGGAGCCTGTATTTTACCACAAGCTTTCCAAGTGAATCTTATATTTACTCAAACATTAATATAGCGTTCCTGTCACTTTTTCTTCTTTATAAGGCCATATTTATCAAGGCTAGGAGGTGAAAACAGGTGTAAAATCCAAAGTTTTATAGCTAGAAATGGTAATTTAATGAAATGAAAAGATAAAATGGCTCTTTAGGGTGCATTTCTATGCAAGCACATATGGAAATTCAAGCTAATAACATTTGGGACTTTTTTTTTTAAAAGAAGCAGGTAAATTGTAATATAAATTCATCTGGGAGGGAATTTTAAGAGTATTAGTGTATGTTGCATTTAAATAAAGTTTTTGTTTTAATTAAATGACTTTCCTATTTATAGAACATTAATTGACAATAAGGTAAAAAATCATTGTTTTTAATGACAATTTTCTATATTTCAAAAAACAAAAACATTCACTCATATTAAAACAATAACTTATTTTTATTTCAAATTATGATAGCTCCTATGCCATCTGGTATAGTTGTAGACTAGATTCTTTATTTTAAACATGGTCCCCATGCCCCTTTCTTTTTCCTGTAATAGGATTATAATGTAATTACATTTAGGATGAAATAATTTGGAAATGCTTCAAATATATTACCATCTGCTGTGGTATTTAATTTGGAAAAAAAAAGATATTTCACTTCTGTGGTTTCAACAGTGTCTACAAATATATTTTAAAGCACTGGATTAAAATAAACCTTAATATATACAGGGAACTTATTATCCAGTTGGTTTATAATGAGAGTCAAATGCTGTTTGCATTCATTGGGAAATTCCAACAAGAGTAATGCTCTCTGCATGCCCCCATGTTAATTTGGAGGGAGGAGGACTACTGGGTAGGTAGAGCTTCTGTTTGTTCAGCATGAGGAAAGTCAGTTCACCTTTGGTGTGGACCTTAAGTCACATAGCTACTGGATAACAAGATTGTCCTGGTGATTCTGCCCTTATAAAGTGATTTCTTTTGGAAGTGACCTTGGAATCAGGTAAAGGTGCCTTGTCTTTTCTCACCACTATGATGAGTTGCTGCCCAATTATGCCTTGGCTGTCATAAGTCAATTTCCCCAGAAGTAGACGCTGAGACAAGGATTTGTGTACAGTTAATTTGCTTAAAAGGGTGTCTTTTAACCCAGCAAAAGAGTGGAAGAAGCAAGACAGAGAAGGGAAAGAAGTCAAGAAATGGTACAATTTCAGGAAAATTCCCAGCCCAGGACAGAGAAGCATGTGAACTATACCTCAAGATTTGTTATAGTTTAATGTAGAGGACTTGGGCTTTTATGCTTCCACACTCATTGGCTAAGAATGTCACAGTTGGACTGCAAGGGTGGGGTAGGATGAAACTTCAAACACTTCTAATTGTTTGAAAGGCAAAACAACTCCAGCTGCCTAGGGGAAAAATTCCAGAGAGAGTTGCTAGAGTAAACTCTTTAGAAGCAAAGGCACACAGAAGCTGGGGGAGGAACCACAGAAAGGGATTCAGGAGATCTGGGCAGAGTAGGCACAATGTCAGTGTCTGCTACAGTGGCTTTATACCTGAATTCTAAAATAGGGTGGCTGCTACCTAAATTAGCACATACATTGTTATTATTATATATTGAACCCAGCCTAAATAAGACTATGAATTTTTTCACAGATATTCTAAAACACAGTATTACATTCGAGCCCTTTTCATGAAGATGGTCCTGAAAGCCAAGAAGGAAGCCCCTGCCCCTCCCAAAAATGAAGCCAAAGCAAAGGCTTTGAAAGCTAAAAAGGCAGCACTGAAAGGAGTCCATAGCCACAGAAAAATAAGATCCTCACATCACTCACCCTCTGGTGGCCTAAGATGCTATGTCTTAGAAGATAGCCCAAATAGCCTTGGAAAAGCACCCCCTGGAGAAACAAGCTTGACCACTATGCCATCACCAAGTTCCTCTTGACCACTGAGTCAGCCATGAGGAAGATTGAAGACAGCAACACACTTGTGTTCATTGTGAATGTCAAGGCCAACAATCACCAGATCAAACATGCTGTGAACAAGCTCTATGACGTTGACCTGGCCAAGGTCAACACCCTGATCAGACCTGATGGAGAGAAGATGTATGTTCGACTGGCTCCTGACTCTGATGCTTTGGAGGTTGCAAACAAAATTGGTATCATTTAAAGTGAGTCCAGCTGGATAATTCTAAATATGAGTTTTTGACCATTAAAAAAAAAAAAAAAAGATTACATTTGAAATTATTTTAAATAGGTTTCTACAAATTTAAGCATTACAACTGTTTAGCTTTTATGTTTGTTAATAAATTAGGCCATGCATTAATTTAAATTTGATGCCTTAAGAAAAGGGGATATTTATGTCAGTTTGGGTAATCAAAACTTTACAGTTGGAAAGGTTGCATTTGCAAGCTTAAATCCTAAAACATTTTGAAAATGTGCTCTAATAAATTCTTTTTATGATTTGAAACATCTGTATTAGCCAACATTATGAGAAAGTAATCAAAAAGCTTTCAAAATGGAATTCAGCCAAAAAAGTAAAAGCTACTGCAAACCAGAATGCTCTTTCCTAAACATCAAATAAAGTTACTAATTTAGATATAAACTTTGTACATATTACATAGCTTAAATGAAACACACACACAGTAGCAAATTAACAAAAGGCTATCAATTTAATCTGAAAATTTTATTTATAATTAGTTATCATATTGAATATTCATCATATTTACTATATATAAATATATATAAAGTATAAGATACCTGTTTATTATATTTGTCATTTGTCAAGATACGGAATAATGCTTCTATCAAGGGATAACAGAATTCTAGAAGTGAATTATCTTGTTTAGTATTATTGATTTATAAAGTAGAACTGATGACACTGAGAAGTCAAGAAATTTTCCAAACTTATAGCATTGTAATGCAGGAAGGTTGAGCCTGGGAAGGCCAACTGAATACTCTGATATCCCAAAGAAACCACATAGGGAGGGCAGCAGCAGTCATGCCATTTAATTTGCTCACGTATCTCCATGATGGCTGGTTGGGAAGCAACTGTGCTGTACAGTAGGGAAATAAAGATTTTATAGGGCTAGACAGCACAAAGAGAGGGTCTAGCTAATGCATAGAGCAGCTCGAGGGTAGATGTAGCCTAGTAAATGGTTAATTGTGAGTGTGTACATACGGGGGGAATCATATGGCTTCCCAGAACAGTGAGGGGCAGCACACAAGCAGGTTAATGATTACCATGCCTAGGTCCTGTGTGCGCTGTAGTGGAAACTTCCAAGATGGATTGCTAGCCAATTCCACCCTACTTTTTCCAGTATTCAACACAAATAACTAGTGGGAGGGGGAAGCGGGCATTCCATGTCCCTAAACTCCACCCCAATGTCCCTTCCACTTCCATTCTACATGTAAATCTTCCAAGATACCACCTAAGCAGTTAGGGCATTGGAACATTGCATCCAGATTTTACAATAACAATATAAAAGACACAAGAATAATAGGGGTAACATATATACAACACTGAACATTAATGCTTGATAGTTAAAATTCGGGGGCAGCCATTCCATATTACAGATCTCCTTTTGTTGTTTCATACAGACAGGGGCAACATGATTTAAGGTGAAAGACAGCAGTTGGATTTCAGTCTTTAAGGAGAAGTCTTTGTTGATAAGCATAGGAAGAGTTTACATAGCTACACATAGAGTCCCAGTAGGAATAGGATACCTTGGATTATTCATAAAAATGTTTTGGGTGACTTCTATTTCCCAAAGGTTTCAGATTCCCAACCAGTGAGGGTGTATAGGCCAGTACCATGGCCAAATGACTTCATTTTTCCCAGTTTGTATAGTTTGAGGAATAGGCAACAATAAATTATCATTACTTCCCCTTTTGGGCTGTAGGGTGGCTGGCCTTTTAACTTGTAATTTCAATGCCTGCATTGGTCCTGCTGTTAGCATCTCAACTGGACCTGGGGCTGCAGCCCACAGTGCTGAATTTAAACTTAATCCATTGTTGAAAAGATCCCTTATTGCCTTTTATCTGTTTCATTAAAAGGGCATTCATCCTTTCCATAAAAATTCCAATCAATACCCTGGTTCATAATCTAAAAGTGTATGAAGTGTCTGGTAAATAGAGTTTCTTGGTCATTGTCAATTAGAGCTGGCATCCTATATAGGGCATTTGCATTCTCTAAGCAGTGAATATTAGCTGTCTGATCACAAGAGTCCTGGGCAAAGGCTGTGGCAGTGAAAGCATAACTTTCTGAGAGTGGGAGGGGACCGAAGCAATCCATTTGCTATCATGTTATTGGAGTCTGTGCTTGGCCAATATGTTTCATCTGGTGAGGTAATTGTTGTAGCCATTGAAGTGAGCAAGATAGACACTCGTGGGTGATGTTCAAGAGCTGTTGGTGAGTAATAGGCAGCTGCAAGTGCTGCCACAGGATTTAGTAGTCACTATGTCTATTTTTCCTGTGAAACCACTTTGCTGCCTCTCAGGTCTCAATGTATGGCTCTGGATCTTTGCTAGTGCATCTGCCTCAACATTCCTGAGAGGGTGTTAGAGCAGTGGTCAGGGAAGTGACAGACAGTTACTCATTGCCACTGGCAGGTGTCCCAGATGTACTTCCACAGATCTCTTCCCCACAGAGGGCAGCCTATGACAGTCCATTGTTCCTGTTTTGTTTTTAGTATCTGCTATCCACCCCTGGATAGGGATGGCAGTCTCCGGACACTATTGAGTTAAGCCCTTCTCTTGCAACAGGGCATGGTATGTTGCACATAGTTGCTTTTCTAAGGGGCTATATCATACTTTGGCCCCTTCCCACAATTGTGACTAAAACCCAAGGAGTATTTGTTAGAATGTTGCTTTTGCCACAAACCCCACCAGAAGCTAATATCAGTGTTGGCCACATTTAATTCACAGGGTAAGTCAGGGTCCACCCCCTCCCCCTTACTGCTTGAACCTGTGTTATTGCCCTCTATACTTCTTTAAAAGCAGTCTGCTGGAGGTCTTCTTATTCCCATGCACAACCTTTCCTGATTAACACATACAATGGTTTTAATATCTGAGTTAATTGAGGGATGAAGTGTCTCTAGTACCCCAACAATTCCAGAAAGGCCATTAATTGTTTTGGAGTTTGTGGTGTGGGAAAACACTGTACTTTAACAACACTTCAGAGTTTGACGGAGCAGGAAGGACCTTGCAGCTTGTCCCAACTGTTTGCCCATTCCAGGCTTTTAAGATAAGGTACCATTGTATCTGATGCTTCTCTTAATTCTGAAAGGGAATTACTGGCTAACATAATATCATCAATATAATGAAACAGGTTACAGCCTCAGGTTTCTTCCAGGCAGCCAGATCCTTTGCCACCAGGCCAGGACAGATGGCTGGACTATGCACACAGTCTTGGGGAAGCACTGCAAAATCCAACGTTGGCTTCCCCACATGAAGGTGAATGCAGGCTGGCTTGACTTGCCTAAGGAGACACTAAAGAAATCCTTAGCAAGTTCTAAAACAAAGTGATAGCGACATAACTGGGTACTAATTTCTTGCAACAAACTAGCAATATTTGGGACTGCTGCAGACAGCAGTGGTGTTGCTTTAATTTATGATAACTTACTGTTATGTACCACTCCTGGCAGCTCCCAATGGCCACTTTCTTTCTGTAGCCATAGAGCTACTTCTTTAGCAGAGGTGGGGCAAATCAGATGAATACTAGCCAAAGCATCCATCTCTTGATTTTCAGGCAAAGAGGTTCTTTCTGTGACATATACCATTTTTTAAAGTAATTAAAATCATTATTAAAAATACTATATTTTTATCTAATATTATGCCAAAACATTGTAAAATTTCCAGTAATTTTATGCAATCTTTAAGTATTCATATGAACATTTTACCCATACAACTTTGATTACAGAAGGTTAAAATCTCTTTTAATTGTCTAACAGTTTCTAAACATTGTTCATTCAGCTTATAACATAGCGAATGAACTCAACCATCTCATTACTTTACTTTTCAATTTTATACCTTTACCATGATTACATTAATTAACAGGTATTTTATTTTAGCAGTACAGGAAAAACTACTTTCTCCATTATTTTATGAAAACCTAAGATTCCCAATGGAATCAAGATTATCATCTCCCTACCACCATTTTAATATACAGTTTGAGAGGCCCTCTGACAGGTTTTCCTGTTCTGAAGTTACTTTTTGTTATCAACATAAATTCAGTTTCTATTTAATAATGGCTTCCTGGATTTAGCCATTTAAATATTTCAGTTTAAACAATGCTTTTACAAACTTCTTGTAACTATCCATAATCACATAAACTATAGTTACTTCATCCCAAGACAAATTCCACCATCACAGAACACATTTCCTTACTTAATGCTACCTCCTACAATACCTTCTACACCTTGCCAAATGCATTCAAGTTTTGTCCTACATACTTCCATTCTGATTTTATGAAAACAAGCAATCATATCTTAGGACAAAACATACTCCATTAAACAAACTTAGCAAATTTTAGTCAGCACTTTCACAAACCTTTTACTTCTTTCTATATCCATTTAAGTTTCATATCCCTCTTTCTGTTCTGTGAAGAAAAAAAAAAATATTCATTTCAATTTAGGCAAAAGCAATTTTTAAAAAAGATTTGTAACAATTTTATTAGCTAAAACTTATAATTTTCATCATTTCAAAGATTTAACACAAGATAATATTAATTTATATTATTAATATCCATACTTATTTATCAATATAAGTGCTTATTTAAATTTTTGGCAATTTGAATATAGCTCTTTTAAGAATTTTCATTTGTCAATTTAATATTACCTTATGGAGGTATCAAAATATACACTGAACAAACAGACAAAAACAAAATGAGTTAAGACACACCAACAGAAACACATAGCTCATTAGTTCGACTCATTATTCCTACTCCTTTGGTATGGCTGTTTCCAAGCTCTCATTTCACATCTCTGATTTTTACTGCTTTTAAGATCTCTTCTGGAATCTGTGTTGCCTGTAATATACAAGCTCACTCTTGGAAACATTTTTATTAGTAATTAACAACCAGTTAGAAATACACAAGCAGTAAAACTGTAGTTAAGCACTAATTTAGCAGTTTAGACAGCAGACATTTAACATATATATTCTGGATTACTCTGCAGGAGTACACTTGGGCTCGAAGTTTAGGAGTAACCTATTGATTTAAAACTGAAAGTTCCTTTTAACACCTTGATAAAAATTTTGATCAAAATAAAATATGACTAAAACTTAAAACATTGTCAAAGTAACATCCCATTTAAACTTTTCCACAGTTTACACAAGTATTATGGGTTTTCAGTTTCAAATATACCTTTAATTGTAGGCGTACAAAAATTGCTAGCATTTTTAAATTTTTTTCTCTTATTTTCATAGAGTTGTTCACTTCAAAAGTTACTAAACTTTAACAGCACTAATTTTATCCATGTGGCTATTCTGGCCCAATTAGAATTAGCATGGAAACAAAACAGAGAACATTAATGTTGCTAAGTTTTTTCTACTCTTCCAACAGTTGAATTCTATCAGCTCTCACTTGTCCACAGTCTTCATGTGGCAGGGGGTTTGCAGAGTTGCTGCCAGAATGTTTTCCTTATCTCAGTTAACTCTTTAGCAGAATGTTTTCTTACAAGCATGGTTTCACTGACAAGTGCCTTATTTAGCACTTCTGCTTGTGCGGGATGATGTATCTGTGATTTACCCTTTCTTTGCACAGTGGTTTAGCATGATTTAAAGATTCTTCCATAGTTTCTACATCTGAATCACTATCACTTTCTTATCTAGTTGCTCAAAGAGACTTGTCACTAAGGCAGAGCTGGAAGTCTGCAAATTCCTTTCTAATTGTAATTCTTCTTTCCTTCAACCCAAGCATATTGACAGACAATTGTCTGCACCTGTTCTTGTGTTTCCTCCAATTTCTTAGTTAAATTCTCCTTCTGATCTACTTGTACAAGTCAGAGATCCTGTTCCAACTTTTAGCCCCTCCTCCAGTTGCCTTACCTTTGCTTCAGCTGCTAACTGCTTGTTAGTACTATCACACAAGGCAAGGAGGAAGGGTACGCAATGGTTGTAGCCACCGCACTTTGCTCTTTCTTCTTATTAAAAGCTTCCTCTACTTTTTTTCTCTAACTACACTAATCCAGCAGTAGTGTATGGGGTGTCCCCCAACTCCCTCATGGGGCCCCAAGCATCTATCAACTGGGCAAGCTCGTACCACATAGATGTACACGGCTGCCCTGGGATTCCCCTCTGCAGACGCCCCTGTGTACTGTAGGGTCTCTGCTACAGTATCTGGAATGGCTGACATGCTTTCAACCACTTTATCCCAGATGTGATTCTCTGGAAAATACTGCCGACTATGCCAATTGTAACGCAGGAATGTTGATCCCGGGAAGGCTGACTGAATACTTTGATATTCCAAATAAACTACATAGGGAGGCCAGCAGCAGTCTTACCATTTATTTACTCACATATCCCAGTGATGGCTGATTGGGCAGCAACTGTGTTGTACAGTATGGAAACAAAGATTATATAGGGCCAGATAACACAAAGAGGGAGTCTAGCTAATGCATAGAGCAGCTCAAGGGTGCACATATCCTAGTAAATGACTAACAATGAGTACTTACATACAGGGGGCATCATGTGGGTTCCCAGAACAGTGAGGGGCAGCATGTCTGCAGGTTAATGATTACTATGCCTAGGGTCATGTGTGTGCTATAGTGGAAGCTTCCAGGATGGATTGCTGGCCAATTCCACCCCACCCTTTCCAACAATCTACACAAATAACTAGTGGGAGGGGGAAGAGGGCATTCCATGTCCCTACAAGCACCTAGATTTTTACTTATGACATACCTTATAGCTGTCATTTCCCACAGAATATTTTGAAATTCACCTTTATCCTACTTAAAAACATATACATACTTCTCACTTATTTGAAATCTTAGTATGATGCATTGTTCTAGTGCATAAAATTCCCATGGCACCAATCAAGTGACAATTGTAAATATGAATTTATGTCAAAAATAAATTACTCTAATAACTGGTTTACAAAACCTATTTATGTCTGGTTGTTTCCAATTCTTCATAGGCAAAAGGGTGAAGAATGGCCTAATTTTCCACTAATTTAAGTTAATATTTTGTAGGTGAATACTGTGAGATTATTGGTATATAACTAAGAAGGAGTTCAAATAATTGAAGGACATAGATGTAAGAATTTTCTGCATTCCTATCTCCTTATTCATGAGAAGGTGGTTGATATGTATTTTAAAAAAATAGGAATAGAATCAATTGTGGACACAATCTCAGTCTCCTAATAAGTTATAATCATCCAAGAATATGTGAAATGACTGGCATAAAAGCTTTCTCCATTGCACTAAGAGATACATTTTTAAATGATGCAACAAAATGTGTTGTATTTAATTGTTTTAATAGTATATCAGTAATATTTAAAATAGTAGCCTAATCCAGAAGAAAATTTGAGAATTTTTTGATCATAGGAGAATAGCAAATATTAATTTATAATTTTTAGTCAGAGAAGCATGATATGTGATTGATAAGATATTTCCAGGCAACATTAAGATAATATTTATAAGAAGTGGACTGGAAATATGAGATCAAGAGAAAAATGAACAATGTAAAATTAAAGAAGAGCATGCATTCTTTAAATGTTATGATTATAGGAATTAAATGCATATAGTATTTAGAGCCCACTGAATTCATTTTAAAAGGTATTTCAACTGTTTTATTTCAGAAAGTCAATATTTACCATATATAGAAATCACTTCTTTTGTCACTTATTAATAAAACTTACGAAATATTTTAACCTAGAATTATGTAGAGAAATAATACCTAGTTTTACAAATTCCTTTAAGAAGTACTTGGTTAAAAATTTTGGAAAACCATTCTTTAATTAATTTGGTATCATTCAACCAAACATAGACTATATTCTTAACATTTCTTCAGGATTTGGTATTTATTTGACTTAATTGAATTTCATGGGAAATGTGCAACCTGGAGGTTTATAAATCCCATTTAGATTACTTTTTAGGTTTGGTATTTAATAAAGGTTTTGTTACAGGGGGAAATCATTTTGCATTTTAGGCCTACTTTGTATTCTAATCTAATAATCATACTAAGCTTTTTAAGTGGAAGACTACTTATCATCTATTCCCAAACTGATGGTTGTGCTACCTGTATCACTATTTGTGAGCAACCTAATTCTACACAGAATAAATCAGCTGTCAAGCAGAAGCTGTATCTTTACTGACAATTTTGTTTAATTCTGTTGATTTTATTTATTGGCAGAGATAAGGAATACTTAACATACATGGCCTATGCTTTAGAGCAGGGGTCCTTAACCTTTTTTGTTCCACGGTCCCCTTTGCCAGTCTGGTGAAAACCACAGATCCCTTACTAAGTCCACATTATACTGTGTATTATTTAATAAATATATCATGCCGGCACCAACATGTTCCCATAAGAGTAATGTTTTTTTGAATTTCAATTCAAGCTCATGCACCTCTTGTTAAGAACTCCTGCTTTAGAGTTTCTAGATCAGTTTTTACACGGAAAACATTAGCCTCAAATTCAGAGTCTGGCTCAGGCAATGTTCTGAGTCACTTGGACACGGCAAAGTAAGTACTCAATAAACAATAGAAGTCATTAAGATTTAATTTTGAGAGTTAAGGGTTAATTTGTCTAAGACTAATCCCCTGCAGGTTGACCTTCCAGAAAAGAATTAAGCTCCCTCAGAAACTCCATGGAAACAAGCAGTGGCCTGGTGTTTAAGGCAATCAGTTTTTGGATTACTATACAACTGGGATACCAGCACCCCCTCTTCATGCATCACACCAAGGGGAAACTGTTTCTTCTTGCACATCCCACTTAGAAATCCCACAGCCCAAATTGAGGTCTCCCTCCCAGGGTCTGACTTCTGGATATGCTAGGTCCCTGTGCTAAATGAGAACCTAAACACTTGCTATAGCTCTTGTCACTGTGTTTTCCCCAGTAAATGTTGACCCAGAGGGCCTGGCGAATGTGTGCTCCCTATCCACATGCCTTTGCCTATTCAACCCCTATGTACAATTCACGTGTTGTAAATGCATATAAATATGAGTGAGGTAGAAGAAAATACACAAAAAGGGCCTGGTATCCAAATTATGACGCTGATGCCACCACATTGTAATTCTTAACATCTCAGCCTCAGAAAATGCATTTGTGAAATGTACCTCATAGGGTCATTGTGAGGATTTCATAAAATACTACATGTAAAGTTCTTACAGGAGTGCCTAGTGTTCATTTATTCACTTATTTATCTGTTTATTTACATGCCTGTTAAAGACCTGCTTTTCAGTCCTTTGCTATAGGTATTTTCCTGTTTTAAGATAGTCTATTACCTGTAATTTCAAAATGAAACAGTGTTGTTAATTCTACCTTCTATAGGTTTGAAGACAGAAAATAGTGTAAAATATTCTTAACTCAAATTTCAAAATAGATGGATGGTAGCATTATGGGTGGAATTGTGTCCTCCTAAAAGGTATGTTAAAGTCCTAATTCCCAGAACCTAAGAATATGACCTTATTTGAAAATAAGGCATTACAGATGGAATTAGGTAAGTTAAAAGGAAGTCACACAGGAGAGGGTAGGCACCTAATCCAATATGACTGGTATGCTAATAAGATGAGTGGAGACACAGCCAAAACCGGAGGAGAAAGCCATGTGAAGATGGAAGCAGATGGACCTACAAGCTAAGGACACCACAAGCCAGGAGAGTGGCATGGAACAGATTCTTTCCTAGAAACTTTAGAGGGAGCATAGCCCTGCCAACACCTAGATTTCAGACTTCTAGTCTCCAGATCTGTGAGGCAATTTATTTCTATTGTTTTAATCCATTTGCTTGTGGTACTTTATTACAGTAGCCCTAGGAATCTAAGATAGGTAGTTTTCATTTTCAAAGTTTAAAAGTGCACTAGAAATTGATTTAAACTCAGGAGTTTAAATATGGGATGGCCCTAATTTTGAGGGACTGCAAAACCTCTTGATAGGAGAAGGCAAAAGCATAACAACAAATGTGCTCTGTTAAAACTCCGTTATAGTAGATAAAGTAAAATTCATAACTGAGACACAAATGAAAGGAGTAAATTTGGGAGGACAGGGATTAGTTCATCAGGCAAATGGGACTTAGGGAGCACAGTTGTAGGGAATTCCAGTGAAAGGGATGTGTAAAAGGGCATATTGAGGAACTTATGCAGGTTAGCGTGGCTGTTGTGTGGGTGTGAAGCAGTACATGCCAAGCCGATGTTTTAGGTAAGGTGGGAAACATGACTAAGTGAAGACAGCTGGATAAAAACAATCATGAGTAGTGCAGAATCTTGCAAGCTAGAAAGTACCTGACATGTGATAAAGAGGTGGCAATCAATTAAAACACATGTGCTTGCCAGATGTGCACCTCCAGCTCCTATACTAGAGAGGTAGAAAAAGTGGGCAGAAGACTTTATTTGGGATATATACCAATTTGGACCATCCTTTGGTCAGGGTTTCTCAACTTCAGTACTACTGACTGTTGGAAGTTGATAATACTTTGTTGTAGAGGGCTGTCTTGTGCATTGTCAAATGTTTAGCAGCATCTCTGGCATCTACCCAATAGATTCCAGTAACCCACTTCTTCTCCTTCCCAAGTTGTGACAACCCAAAATATCTCCAGACATTGCTAAATGCTCTCTTGGGGAAAATTGTTCCTGGTTGAGAACAACTGGATTTAATAATCATCAAAGAGTTCCATGTAATGGAGTTATATGATGAAATTTAGGCTGTAGCGAGGAAATTCCATTAGCAGGACAATTAAGTACTGTATGGGGAGTGAGAAGACAGAGAGAACCTGGAGGCAGAAGGTCCAGCTAGGAACTTATTGCAACAGCTTTCTCCACTCTTATGAATAAGGATACTTTGACAAGCAAAATAAAAATCTAACCAAAGAAAACATTTAACTTTATGAAAAGACAAATTTAGAAAATAATTTGACTATTGCCTCATATTCTAAATACAAATATTACTGCCAACTATATTACATTGTTAATCATATGTTATAGTGTTTAACAAGCAGCTCTGGCTTACACATCTAATATTTTGTATACTGTCTATGGCTTATCTTTTTGTAGACACATCTATCCTAATGGGATTCTTCCTATTTTCTGTTAGTAAGCATAAAGAAAAGTTTTAATTAATATGGAAATAGCGCACTGACTTACGTAGAAATGCATCTCAGTTGTGATTGTGGAAGTTATGTTGAAAACATATGTTATTGCCAACTTAGAACATTTATTTCTTTACATCTATTTATTTAACAGGTATATGGGATCAACTACGTGCCAGGCAAAATGTTTGGCTCTGAGTACACAATAGTGTGCAATAGTGATATTGCTGCCCTCATGAGTTTGGGGTCCAGTGCAGAGATCTGACATTAATCAAACAATCACACAAAGAAAAATTAAAGTGTGACTACAGAAAGTGCTGTAAAAGAGAGAAAGTGGCACAGAAATTTTTAGAATAATTATAGTGACCATATTAAATTACAGGGTGTCTTAGTTTTCTTAAAACTGCTGGAAGCAGTATACCAGAAATGGATTGGCTTTAATCATGTGAATTTATTAGGTTGGAAGTTTATAGTTCTGAGGCTGTGAAAATGTCCAAATCAAGGCATCGTCACAGATGATGTCTCACTCAAGGTTGGCTGCTGGCAATTCTGGACTCCTGCGACATGACCAGACACAATGGCGGTTCTGCCAGTCTGGATCTCTGCCTCCGTCTCAAGGCTAACTTCTTCCCTGAGCTCAGCTTTGAGATATCAGTCACATGGCTCATCTCTCCTCTCTCCTCCGGACCTTGTCTCTTCCAGCCTTTCCGGGTTTCTCTGTCTCTGCCGCTTTTCCTGTGTGTCTGTTTTCAGTCCTCCATTTATAGAGAACTCCAGTAAGAGGACTAAGACCCACCCCGAATCATGCATCATTGAAGCAAGGCAATCAAAGTCCCCCCCAGCTGAGTCCAATTCAATCGAAGGGTCCTACACCCACAGGAATGGATTAGCTCCAAGAACGTGATCTTTTCTGGGTCCACAAAAAGCTTCAAATGGTCATACAATGTTAAAATCACATTTTAGTGTAATTGCCCAGAATGACTCCTTTAGAACTATGGCTTTAGGGTCATACTCTCACTTTGTGTAGAAACGGTTAGAATTTATATGAGTTGATTTATTACTCTAGGAAACTTTTATTTATTATTCTATATATTCTTATAAAAAAAGTCTGATATTCATTCAATTTCTTGAAATCACTCTTACACATTTTTTTGTGTGTGTAAACGTAGCCCACAAAATTCTGGGAATGAACTAAACAGTAGTTATAGAGAGAGTGGAGATTTAATGCTGTTTTATGGGAAGAATTTTGTATAAAGCAAGGCTGTCTTTTCTGTAATGAATACTAAATGCCATGGTACAAATTCTGTATCTAATCAAATATTCACTCTCCAGTTCATTTTACAGTGCCTGGCACCGGGTGGGTAATTAGTAATGTTTGCTGAATAAATGAATGAATGAATAAGTAAATGAATGAGTGGAGAAATCACCTACTGTATGTAAGGTACTGTGAAAGTCATGGCTTTACTTTCAAGAACCTCAAAAACTAATAGGAAAGGGAAGACAACTCTACTTGTGCTAAAATATATAACATTGCCAGTGTAAATGAGTGATTTAAAGAACTCCCTAATGAGTTCAGAGGAGAAAAAGATGACTTCCTGTGGAGGGCAGAAGCAGATGTGTCAAACAGGAGGCTTTGAATGGCTCTTACAGCATGGAAGTATTTGGAAAGCAGAATTATGGGTGGCACATTACTGGCACAGATAAAATATAAAAACAGAGATGACGTGGCTTAATTGGTTGTACTCAGATAGCAGAGAAGGTAGAGACTATTGACCTTTGGTGACCTGTAGGAGTGATGTAATCAGAGCTGTGCTTTAGGCAGGCAATCTGACAGTGGTATGGCAAATGGGTTGCAATTGAGAAATCACCATTGGAGGAGGTGGGGCAAAGTGTTTAAAATTCTATGGCAGTGGTTCTCTAATTTTTTTTTAATCTCAAGACTCCTCTACAGTCTTAAAATTATTGAAGACTAAAAGAATTCTTGCTTAAGTGAGCTATATTTATCCATATTAGAAATAAAAATGGAGGATTTTAAAACATTTATTAGCTCATTTAGATAATTTTATCTTTATTGTTAATATAAATACCATCTTTTTATAAAACCTAAATATTTTACCAAAAAAATAGTGAGAAGACTGGCATTGTTCTACCTTTTTGCAAATTCAATATTTGACTTAATTGAAGACCCCCTGAATTCTCATATCTGCTTCTGCATTCAACCTGTTCTATGTTGTTTTGACTGAAGTATATGAAAAAAAAAAATCTAGCCTTATACCTATATGTAGTTTAAAAAAGGAGAAGAATTTTAATGTTTTCTTTGGAGAATTTTGGATATTTTTGTGAGGCTAAACCGAACTTGACAAGTGTTAATTTCTTAAAATGTTAATTGCAATGGGGAACCTGAAACCATATCAATGAATGTTTTGAACCATGTTACATTAAAATACATTGGTCTTTCTTGTACTTTGAATGTCTCTTTTACCTATGCTTGATTTTGTAACATCATACATTGGTCATTTGAAAAATATCTGTTCATTGAGTTATGCTGATCTTACAAATTTTGACAAATTTTATGATACAGTATCAAAAATCATATTATCTAATATTATCACCAATTTCCTCCAAATAATCTTTAAGTGTTGGGAAGCTGCCAAGCTCATGGTGATGCATATAATTTTTCTAAAATTCCAATTTTTGCTTGAAACCTCAGGTTTCATCAGTGACAACAAATACCGTAATTTGTTCTTCTGTATGTGACAGGCTCATTTCCTTCACTTTTGAGAAAATATCTGCCAGAATTTGTTAGCTGCTCTTTCCTGTACAAATAGTATTCCTTGGGGAAAAAAACTGCTAGTTCAACTCACCAATAAATCACAGAAGTGTTTTTCCTTTGACAACCATTGTACTCCAGTATGAAGCAGTAACGTTAGGCAGAATATTAAGACACATACTCAAGTGTTAATTTTAATTAAAATTACTAATTTTTACTACTTTATCAAGGGTGTTCTTAAGTGAACCTGGATTTTTTTTTAACTGTGGGAATTAAGAATAGTATGACTACTAGTACAGTTTGATGCTACTGCTTTGATTCATGCTTAGGTACCAGCAATTTTACCCATTGTCAGTGTGAATGTCAACATGTGAAAAAGGAAAAGGCAAAAAAGGTCTCATTATAAAAATAATTTTGACCTCAATGACCCCCTTAATGTGTTTCAGGGACCCTCCAGTTTACACAGACCAAACTATGAGACCCCAATCTATAATAATAAAGTAATAACTTGTATGATTTTATGACCCTTTGGCTTTATAACTGTCTCTGGTCAAGTTCTACTTTCTTTAATTCTTCTGCTAACTTCAGGTTGACTTTCTTACCCTAGCTTCTTTTATTTTCCTACATATGAATGGCTGTAGTGAAATACGTGTATTTATATTTATATGTATATTTATGCACGTTTTATATTTATTTATTTATAGTAGCTGAATATAAAATATGATAATTTGACAGCAAATGTCACAAAGTCACAATTTGACTCAAAACTTTAAACCTTTTGCTTATGGTCTAATGAGATTATATATGTGATTGCATAATTAGGAAAATATCAAGTTACGAAAACAATGTGATACAACAATTAAAGGCGGAGGAGATCAAGCAGGTAAGTTTACTTTTACAAACACTTAAGTATCATCCTGACGTAAGGGTCAAGAGACATAAAACCTGACATTTTGCCCTTATTAAGTTTCAAATTTTTCCATTCTTTTATTTGCCTGGGTGAAAATCATATTCTTTCTGACTGTAAATAACCTTGTAAATTCTATAAAAAATATATTGTCATTAAAACAATCTAAAATGGCTATATATCCACATATGATTTTGTCACCTTATGACATGGAGCTGTTGGATTTTTTTTATGATTTTGTTTGTTTCTTCACTCTCTCATCAACTAAAAAATTGAGAGTTCAGATGTTTTACCTCAAAATAGTTTTATGTTTTTAAACTGCTGTCACTGTGAAACAGTGGTCAAGCATTGATCAATTACAATGTCATTGCTGGTGCTGGCAAAACTGAATACGTAAATTATTATTTCAGAGAATAACTGCATAAAGTCACCTTATGGTATTATTTGCCTTGCTTATTATATGCTAAAAGATTTGTGTTGTGTGGCTTTTTGTAATTCTCAGTAATAAAAGAGAATAGAATAAGAGAAATAAATAGCAAAATTTGAGACTGTTTGATTTTTTCTAAAAAATGTAATGTTTTATTGGAAAATTGTCTTCTTTATAATTACAGGTTCATTATAATCCTTTTTAAGATAATGATGAACATTATAACACTATATACATTTCAAAATTATTTTGAGTGTAGCTTTTTATACATCAGCTTATTTGTAATGGACTTCAGTTACATTCACTGAGAATTTAATAAACACCTAATATATGCCAGAGTCTTTACAAAAAAGTTAGTCACTTTTTTAAAGTGAGTGTAAAGTCAAGAGGGAAAAATAGAAAAATAACTGAGAAGAAAAATATACAACTATATGTTAGAAGAGAGGTTTGTGCAGATTTATATACATATTGTTTTATATTTTTAAACTATTCAGAAGCAGAAATTTTAGATTAGATGTTGTGGTAGGTTGTACCAGGTACCCCAGAAATAAAACATGTTTTTAATCTTAGTCTCATTCCTGTGGATGTGAACCCATTGTAAATAAGATCTTTTGATGATGTTATTTTTAGGTAAGGGGAAGGTAACTGAATCAAGATGGATCTTAGTCTTACTATTGGAGGCCTTACTGGAGAGAAAGCCACAGAGGGGGGAGCAGGTACCGCCATGTGACGGAAAAGCCAAGAAACCCAAGGATTGCCAGCCAGCCTAGACTGACACCTACTCCAAGAGAAAGCAAGCCTTCTAACCTCCAAAACCATGAGGCAATAAAAACCCTTTGTTTAAGTCAACTCAACCCATTGTGTGATATTTGTCACAGCAGCTGGTAAATTAAGACTGATATTAATTTCAGAATCTTAGAAGGAAAAGTTGTGAGAAATATGTCTCATTCTCATTCTTTATTTTTCAGGTGAACCTACATTATCAATACGGTTTTCAGGAAGGGAAATAGAGATTATAAGTCAGAATCATACTAATATTCCTTCTTCTCAGAGAGGGCTATGCAGAGAGGTTTCAATTGTATCTATGCTGTTTTAACTCTAAAATAAAATGAAGTAGGTGTGACAAAATGTTAGGATGGAATAGAGCTGTGTATATGAATTCATATGTATATATGAATGCTCATCATTCTATTCTCTGTACTTTTCTGTCATTGAAATATGTCATCATGTAGTTCACATTTTCAAGAGTATGAATATATTATGCAATGCTTCCCTAATTTATTAGACCATAGAATTCTTTGTTCCTGGAGTATCACATGGTAATTATGTTTTGTAGTGTATAATTTGGTAAACATTCTAATATAATCTTTGAAAAAAGATTTCCAAGCACTATTGAATACCAAATATAGGTTAGATGCCAATACTTTCTCGTAGATATAATTGGCATATTTTGTTTTCCCCAGATATTATCAGCAGCCTAGGATGGAGCACATGGAAAATAAAAGAAATAAAAAAACAGGTTATTGTTACGAGCTATTAGTTTAATCACTAAACGGAACCTAAAACTTCCCAAGCAATTACCATGCTGTAATAATAATTTTTTCCAGAATGTCCCCTGAATTGAAGCTTGAGGACTTTAAAAAGCAGACTGAAGTAATTTAATTCTAATAAATTTATCTCATTAAATATCATTAGATGATAGAGTACAATTGACTTGGATTTGTCATGCAAAATATCATTTTGTATGCCACTGGCCAAAGAAAGTCTAATGGCCAAGCCCAATATATACAGGATGGGAAAGTATACTCTTCCCACACGAAGTTACAGCTGCACATATGGCAAAAAGTGCTGCACACATGGCAAGAAGTTACTTTTGGACACATAGCAATTGGCAAGATATTTAAGTTTCATACAGGGAGGGAGAATAACTAATTAGAAACAATGATAGAATCCATGGCAATCCTCCCTCTTGGACAAAAATATTTACTTCCTTTCTACATGCAAAATTTACTCACTCTTTCCAAAGGAACAGTTCACCCCAAAGCCTCATCCAAACATGGCATTGGACTTGAAGTCCAGGAACTCATGAAAGTCTCTACATCAGATTGGATGTTACTCCTTTTCTATCAGAGATCAAGGGACTAAAAAACAAAACAAAACAAAAACTTAAATGAACCTTTCTCCCACTCTCACAATATAAAATGAGGAATAGGAACATAATAGTGGTAATATACCCTCTAGTGTCTAATGTGTAAAGGGAAATGAATGGAAGGTACACAGCAGTTAGTAGTCAAAAGCAATTCTGAAATTTCTGGCCAAGTGTTGTGAGGGTCCCCTACCCTGAGGGTAGAGGGATGTTCCTGGATTAGGCCCTTGTGGAGTGGGTTGCTATATGGTGCCTCTCGATAACACAGGCTCAGGCACAACAAAGACTTTTAGAAAATGACTGCTTTATTACTTACACAGCACAGATGGTCCAAAAGAGCAGGGAAAGAGATCCCATTGTAGCTGGTCCCCCAGGAAAGTTACAGCTAGGGTCAGGGTCGGTGCCTGGTAACGTCCCATGCCCTACTTCCTGTGGGAGAGGAGAGACAGAACTATGCTGCCCAAAGGGAGTATTTACACAACCAAGAAAGAGGTGGCCCTTCTACTGAGAGTTTCTCCTTGACAAGCAGCTGGAACTGCTTCTCCCTGGTTTGGGGTTTAAGGTATGGTCAAGCTGTTCTATTAGACCAAATGTCTCTCCTGGGCTGCGGAATGGAAACATTGAAACATTGTCACACAATAGAAAATGAGGCAGAGGACAGGTGAGGGATGGGAAAAGGCTGCTAGTTTGTCTGTGGTTTCCCCAGCGGCCACATTCTATATTCTAGGAGTGGCTTCTCCATTGTTTATGGCCCCACCCCGTCTAAGGACTTTCCTTAGCCATATCTGGAAAGGACATTAGAGAAAATGCCATCCTTGGGGGAAGAGCAACCTTCTCAGTCTATACCTCTTTGTCAATATTTGGAGTCCAAGGTTATTTTCTGTGTCTTAATTCAAGCTGTTGGCTTTTTTGATGGTACAACTCTCAAATTCTTTGTTGGCTTTGTGTACCAATATCCATACTCATAATTCTTTGGAGAAATGCCTTTTTCTCTAGAGTGAATCCAATAATAAAAAATTATCTCACCTCCTTTGACTGCATAGAGACCCAAATCTTCAAGAGACCACCTATTGTCAATTGGAACACTCCTTCTCCACTGTCACCATGGATTTATTCTATTGGCAGTAAATGCAGAAATCCTTTCCAACCTCTACTCCTTTGCTGGACATCTTCCCACTACCTTTCCTGTAGGTATCTCGACAAGGGAGGTGGCATTAATGTTTACTTGCACTTGGTGAGTAGTTCTTTTTATAAATGCCCAATCATTTAAGACAAAGTTCCACTTCTGCAAATATAAAATGGTCTTAAATTCGACTTTGTGGGGAAAGTGGGGTTGGTTCCAAATTGGTTATGGACAGGGACATCGAGTATACTAAAAAGGCAATAATGAAATGATTGATGGTCTACATTTGGTAAGACTAAAAAAAGAAGCTCAGAGGGGGTTAATATAATAGTCAAATAGTGATAAGTAACTAAACTGAAGATTTCAGTGGGGATGAAGATCAGGCCCAGATGGAGTGAGAGAATGAGAGACACTTGAATAATAGAAGATGATAGAAAGAGAATTTTAGAACTCATAACCAGAGATATTATAAATGGTCTGTGTTTTGTTGAAAGGAAAAAAGGACTTGTCGCTGTTTTAAGTATTGCTATTTAACTTTATTTAGGAAATATTATACCTCAATAATGTTATTGCATGAACATTTTTCTCAAAAAAAATCTTGGCATGCATATCATCTGTACAATGTAAAAACTGGGGAAAACAAAAATTATTATACATAGATTTCAGAGGAAAAATAAAATAAGATTAAATGTTATATGCCATAATAGAATAAGGCATTGCTAATACAGTACTTTTCAAATCAAAGATAATTTGCTAATAATTTGATAATTATGTGCTGTCAATTTTAATTATAGTGATATATAGCATCTTACTGTTAACCATTTCTTTCTAGATAAAGCACTTTTGGTGCTACAGTTACAAGTGGAAACAAGGGGATGGACAACTGATTAAATTCTTAGCAGAATTACATTTGCCAAGAACCTTGACTTCTTTTAGAGGTTGGTCTCTAACCCAGTCAAGCTTTAATTCAAATAGTTAAAGTTTATCTTGGAACTATACCGTCCACTATCTTTTTGAGGCTGATATAAAGGATTTGTAATTGCTTCTGCACAGTTTTGATACCAAAAATAGTGATAAGTTTAATGGTAAAATAAATCTACCATCTCTTAGCAAGTAGATCCCTATGCAATACTCCATCTTTTTTTGTAGAGTAGCTCTTGAATGAATGCATAGATAAACTTTGGGGAAAAGAATTGTGAAATGATCTCTATAATTTGGAGATTTATATTCAACATTCCAATTGTATTGAGACATTTATTTATTCATTCATTCAAAAGTCCCTGTGGAAGAGATTGGGGATACAAGGATAAATACAATAATGCCCTTGTTTGACCTTTAGAAATCTGAAGCATTGGCTTCATAGATAAAATCCTCAGGAGCTTTTATGCTAAAATAATTACTTATTGTTAGTTTCAGAGCTAGAAAGGCTACTTTATAGAGAAGAAGTGGATTTGTATTAACAAGTATATCTATGGACTTTCCTGAAGATATGTGAAAATGTAGAACATATTGAAATGCATTAAGGAAAGTCACTTCATTAATTGAAGCATCTGCTTTAAAGTCAGTAGATCTGATGTGAATATCTTTCAAAAAATTTAATAATTCAAAACCTTAAATTAGAATCTGAAAATGCAAGTATGTGTATGGACTCCCTAGTGATTTATCAATGATTTATGCTATTTTCTATGGTAATGTTAAATATACATGATTTCAAAAATAATATTCTAAAAACTAATATAGTAATTCATTTAATCTAAGGTGTCATAAATAGTAAATACATCCATATTTTACAAACACAAAAGGAAAATATTGTATGCTTTCTCTTACATGGACACTTAGAATAAGTAATTTATATATAGAGAAAGCAGAATAGTGATTAGAAGGGGTGGTGGGAGAGGCAATGGGGAGTTATTGCTAAACGAATATGAGTTTTGGTTTAGGATGATGAAAATAGTCTGGAAATAGATAGCGGTGAAAGTTACACCGTATTGTCAATGCACCTAATGTCATAGAATTGTTCACTTAAAACGGTTAAAATGAATTTTCTGTTATGTGTATTTTACCACAATTAAAAATAAATTGATTTAAAAATAATTGTATACCTCAATAAAAATTTGTATATATAAAAAAAGGCAAACACTGCCAAATAACAATGACATGAGATACTGTCAATGGTAAGAAATATTCTCATTTCAAATATCTTACAATGGAAAAATTAATATTGAAATCAATAAAGTAGGTTACACACATACACATAGATACACAAACATATATTTAGATAATTGTAGATTCACATGCAGCTGTAAGAATTAATACACAGGTGTCTGGTGTACTTTTGACCCAGTTTCTCACAATGGTAACATCTTGCAAAACTATAGTACAATACCACAACAGGGCAATTGACATTGACACAACCCATTGATCTTCATATTTCTTCAATTACACTTGTACTCATATGTGTATGAGTTTATTTTGTCCATACAATTTTATCCCATGCTTCGTTTTGTGTAACTACCATTATATTCAATGATCAGAACAGTTCCATTCCACAGCAATACCTTTTATGCCCAACCCCAACCCCAAGCTTAAGTCCTGGCAATCACTGATATGTTCTCCATCTTTATAGCTACCTCATTTCAAGAATACTTATATAACCTTTTGGGACTGGCGTTTTTCATTCAACATAATACCCTGGATATTTAGCAAAGTTTTAATGTGTACTAATAGTTTGTTCATTTTGTATGGTTGAGTAGTATTTCATGGAATGAATGTACCACAGATTGTTTAAACATTCACTGGTTGAAGGACATCTGTTTTGTTTCCAGTTTTTTGGAAATTAAAAATATAGCTGCTCTGAACATTTAGTTAAAGTTAAACAAAGTTTTATTAATTAATAGATCTTTTAGAGCAGTTTTAGGTGTATAGAAAACCTGGGTATAAAATACAGAGTTCCCATATACCCCCATCTCTTTTCCTAGTTTTCCCCATTATTATCATCATGTTTATTATGATTTATTTGTTACAAATGATCAATCTGTATAAGATAATCATGTCATCTCTGGACAAAGACAGTTTTATTCTTATTATCTGCTTACTATCTATTTAATTTTCTTGTCTTACTGCATTAGGTAAGACTTCCAATATGATGTTGAATAGGAGTTTTTAAGGGGTACATGGTTGCCTTGTTCCCAATCTTAATAGGAACTCATCTACTTTCTCACTATTAAGCTTGATGTTAGCTGTAGGTGTATTGTAGATGTTATTTAACAAGTTGAGGAAGTTCTCCTCTATTTCTAGTTTGCAGAGAGGTTTTATATATTTTTAAAATCATGAATGAGTGTTGGAGTTTGTCAAGTGCATTTTCTACATCTATTTGTAGGATCACAAGATTTTTTTTTCTTTATCTTCCTGGCATGATAGATTATATAAATTAATTTTCAAATGTTGAATTGGCCTTGCATTGTTGAAATAATTCCCATTTGTCCATGGTGTATAATTATTTTTATACATTATTGGATTTGATTTGCTAATATTTTATAATTTATGTGGTTTGCCAGTTTTTTCTTCTAGTGTGTAGCTTATCTTTTCATCCTCTTAATAGGGTATTTCACAAAGCAAAATTTTAAATTTTGATGAGTCAATTTATCAGTTTTTCCTTTAATGAATTATTTTTTTTGTTGCCAAGCCTAAGAACTCTTTGCCTAGTTCAAAATCACAAAGATTTTCTCTTATTTTTTTCTAAAAGTACACCTACTTTTAAGCACATGATCCTTTTTGAGTTAATTTTTGTATGATGTCTGAAAGTTTGGTGGAAGTTCATGCATTTGTTGATGCATTTCCAATGGTTTCAGCATCATTTGTTGAAAAACCTATCCATCCTCCATTGAACTGTGTCTACAACTCTGTCAAAAAACATTTAGGCATGAGTTTATACTTTCAACTTCAAAATATCACTGGTCCTGACCAGGCCTCTGTATTTTTTTATTTTTGGTCATTCTTGATAGAGGTTTATCATTATTATTGATTTTATTGAAGAATCAGAGTTTTTTCTCTAATTTTCTATATTGTTTACTTGTTTTCAATTTCATTAATTTCTCCTCTTATCTTTATTATTTACTTCCTTCTACTTGCTTTGAGTTTATTTTGCTCATTTTTTTTTTTTTTTAGGAAATGAGATTATCATTTTAAGACCTTTTCTCTTTTCTAATGTAAACATTTAGCATCATCAATTTCCCTCTGGGAGCTCTAGGTGTATCCCATCAATTTTGATATCTTGTATTTTGATTTCCTTTCAGTTCTAGATATTTTTTATTTTCTTTGAAATTTCCTCCTTGACCAACAGGCCATATAATATGGTTGTTTGATTTTCAGGTGTTTGCAGACTTTCTGTTGTCTTTCTGTTATTGATTTGTAGTTTGATTTCACTATGGTTGAAGAGCATACCTTGTATGAGTTCATTTATTTTAAATGTACTGAGGTTTGCTTCATGGCCCAAAATATGGGCCATCTTGACAAATGTTCCATGGGCAGGTGTGAAAAAAAAGTGTCTCCTGATGTTCTACACATATTAATTATTTGGTTGGTTGTCCACTCTGCCCAGCTTCTCCATCTCTCTGCTGATTTTCTGTCTACTAGCTTAGTAAATTGTTGAGAGTGGGGTGCTGAAGTTCCCAACCATAACTGTGGACTTGTCTACTTCTCCTTTCATGAGTTTCTGCTTCGTGCATCTTGAGTTTTTGCTTTCACATTTAGGGCTGATAGGCCTTTATGATGGATTGATTCCCCCATGCGTATGCAAAGTCCTCCCCTATGCTGAGCAATTCCCACTGTTCTGAAGTCTGCTTTATCTAAAATCAATATAGCCTCTCCTGCCTTTTTAAATAATTTATGGAAAGGAATCTATTTCCATTACTTTATCTCCATCCTATGTTGTTGTATTTAAATTCAGTTTTGTAGACAGTATACTGTTGGATCATGTTTTTTATCCATTCTGCCAATAATCTGTCTTTTCATTGTTATATTTACACCATTAATGTTTGAGGTAATTATTGATATGTTAGGGCTTAATGTCTACTATTTTATTATTTGCTGTCTGTGTAAACACACACACACATATATACATATATGTACACATATATTATACACATAAGAATATTTGCTGTAAAATTTGTATTGGTAAAAATTGGAACCAACCCCCCAAATTCATCAATTTGAATATTTTAGTTTGAATTTGGTTCTTCCATATTATGAAATATCTTCCAGATATTAAAAAATGGGTTAGATTTATATATACTGATCATGCAATTATAGATTTATAATTATGCTTTAAAACAATCATTCCTGGAGAGAAAATGGTTAGGAAAACAACTTCCAAATGTACTAAGAGAGGAAATCCTATATTGTAACTAACTAAACATTGCAGAAAATATAGTCCGTTTACATAGCTGGTTTAAAACCAAGCATTTTGCTTTCCTTAGGCTTTTGCATTTCATACTTCTCATGCATAGTGAGACAAAGCTATTCTTCATTCCATTCTGCAGGTTATATATGACATTTTAAAATTAGGTATTTAAATGCTATATATATATATATAATTATTTAAATTTGTTCTAAAACAAATTATTTGCTAAACTTGATTCATTATAATTTGTTTTGTTGGGGGATGAATCATGTTTCCCATAAAAGGTATATTTACACCCCTTGCCCTGTGGATGTAAACCTATTTATAAATAGCACATTTGAAGATACTATTAGCAGAGGTATGCTTAAACGGAATGAAGGTGGGCCTTAATCCAATATGACTGAAGTCCTTATATGCATAGGGAATTGGATACAGTGGGAGACATAGGGAGCAACCAGAGGCTGGAAGTTAACAGAACCCAGAAGAAAAAGGAAAAGATACCCCCGTGTGCAATGCCATGTGACAGAGAAGCCAAGGACAAGAATCACTGGCAGCCAACTCAG
Source organism: Cabassous unicinctus (assembly GCA_029593785.1). Classification (NCBI taxonomy): domain Eukaryota; kingdom Metazoa; phylum Chordata; class Mammalia; order Cingulata; family Chlamyphoridae; genus Cabassous; species Cabassous unicinctus. The sequence continues at coordinate 31,340 of JAQZBX010009320.1, forward strand.
ATTGCCACAGCCCTCAGGGGAAAAGCATTGCCTGGCTGATGCCTCATTTTAGACTTCTCATCTCAAGACACTGAGCCAATGAATTACTATTGTTTAAGTCAATCTATTTATCACATTTGTTTTAGCAGCTGAGAAACTAATACACTTGTTCATAAAGGTCCTTGGGGCCACAATGTGTTTGAATAATTGTTCTGCATATAAATCCCAACAAATAGTTTTCATTTTTGTTGTCCTCTTGCTGACTGATCTTGGGAATTTATGTTTCAACAAAGTATGTAGATCATTGTTAACTAATTGTGCATTTTGAAATTAATTTTCAGAATTGTCTTGATCATGCCTGTTTTCAAAGCATATTGGTATTTTTTGCAATACCAAGCAATCCAGTATTTTTAAAAATATTTTAAAATCTGAAATATGAATTTTACTGTAGTCATAAAATAAGTGAACATAAAAATCTGAGAATGTGTGTTTAAATATAAAGGCATAAATGAAACTAAGAAGCATTGTAGGAGGTCTAAAAGAAAAATGAATGAAAAAAATGAGGGAATGTTTCCATGTTCAGAAAAATCTAATTTTCAAACCAAATATTGAAAATCCATTCAGTCAAATGTATGCTTTTACCTGTCTTTAAAATTGCAATTCCTTTCTTTAAGCACTGAATGGAAAATGAAGATTCAAAAGAATCATTCTTTGATCAAGGAAAGCTGAACCCATTGTTGAATTTGTTGAATCACTCAATTATTTCAAAAAACACCTGCAGAGATTGCCAAAGGTGATGGTAATAATGAAATTGATCTAATCTTGCAATATGAAAATAATTTCTTGGAGTGAAACACTTGTTTCACAGAGGAATCTTCAGGGAAATAACTGGCAAAAAAACTACCTTATTTCATGGAACAAAATGCATTAACATGGCATATAAAGAAAGCATGGACATTTTAAATCCAAAAGCAAAGCCTGTGTTTTAAGCCGCACAATAATACTGGCTTCAGGGGAGTTTGCACGCATTCTGAAAAATGAAAATGTCACAGCTCTTGACCAGAGGATTGCACTATAGCTATAGAGGTACAATACTGACCAGGTTCTTTTAGTTCTTCTCATATAGTAGTGTGAAATTTAAATTACTTTATGGAAGATCTGTTAGGAACAGGCTTCTTGACTTGGTAGGAGTCTAGGAAATCTGTCTATTTTAAGTACTGGCACCAATAAATGATACTCTTACTTTCATTCATAAAGCATAGCTACTACGTGAGACCTTATAGTACTGGACCTCTGTAATGAAGCATATCTCTGTGGTACATGACAGTTTCAAAGCTCTTTCATGTACAGTTGGTTACTTGAGTATTGTAGTAACCTAAGCAACTGTCATAACAACTGCAGTACTTCAATTCATTTAGCCACTTACTCTACTCCTTTATGAAAGCAGCTGACTATTGCTAGAGGAAAAGAGAAAACCACGCTGACTGATCTCATGAAGTTTAATTCATGACCATGAACGTCAAGTGAGCCCTTAGTGCCACCAGGCAATTCTGTTATATTTCTCTAATGAATTTATTCTCTCATTTTTATATACATACCTCTATTACATACCTCTTCTATCTTTTCACTCTCAGCCGATAGACCTTGTTTCTCATTCACTGAGATAGTAGCTGTAATTAGAAGAGAATTTTTAAAAATCCTGCCATTAAATCTACCATTTTACCTGAGTCTGTACCCACATATTTTTCCTTCTCTTCATTTACAATGAATCCTTATTCTCAGGCCAACTCCTCCACTTGTCCATATAGCCCATTTCCTCTCACCTTCTCCAGTGTATCACTTGTGATTTTGTTCACTTTCTCTCTTGTGTCATCAATTTTCCCCTCTGCTGTTTCATTCCTATTAGCATACAAACATATTATTAGCTTTCTTTTAAAAAGATTTCCTCCCTAACCTCACATCTCCTTCATCTAATACCCCAATTCTCTATATTTCTCTGGTAGTTTCTATAGCTCGTTATCTTCATTTTTTCTCCTCCCATTCTCACATTAATCATTCCAATATTCTTTTTATTAGAGAAGCTGTTGGTTTACAGAAAAACCATGCATAAAATACAGAGTTCTCATATATGCTATTATTATCACTTTGTATTATTGCGGCACATTTGTTTTAATTCTTGAAAGAACAGTTTTATAATTATACCATTAACCATAGTCCACCATTTACAATAGGGTTTACTGTGTTGTATAGTTTTTAAAAAAATTTTATTCTAGTAACCTATATTCAACTTAAAAATTTCCCCTTGTAACCACATTCAAATATATAATTCAGTGCTGGTAATTACACTCACAGTGTTGTGCTACTATCATCACCATTCATTACCAAAACTTTACTATCAACCCAAATAGAAACTGTACAATTTAAACATTAACTCCCCATTCCCTAACCCACCCCATCCCCCAAAATTATTTTGTCTACATCATTCCAAAGGAGCTGTTCTTGTTAAGGCCACTAGTGATCACTACATTGTGAAATTCAATGGTCGATTCTCATTCCACATCTTGTTTGAGCACTCAGAAGTCCTTAAATCTGCTAAATACACCAATGGTTGGAGGCTTTTAACCACTAGAATTCAGGATAGCATTGTCACTGAGATCTCTGATTTTACTAGCTATTTCTTCTTTGCAGGTTTCTCATCCTATCCCTAACTTCTAAATACTGCAATTGCCCAGGACTCAGTCCCTGAACTTTCATTCTCCATCTATAACTAATCTATGTTGACCTTATCCAAGGTGTATATTTAAATACCATGTACATGCTGATGACTTTAAATTTACCTCTTTAGTTGTGTCCACCTTCCTAAACTCCTGATTTGAATATTTCTACCGCCAATGATCAGTTTTTGCTTGAATATTCTAATAGGCACCTTCAAAGTTAACATGTACAAAATTGAACTTCTGCTCTTTCCCTCACAAAAGCACTCATTCCTGAGTACTTGAGTATTTGGCAACAGAATCTTTGCATTTGCTTAGGTCATCCTTTATGGCTCTCTTTTCCTCATTCTTCACATCTAACTTATCCACAAAACCTGCTAACTCTACTACTGAAAAACATCCAGAATATGACAGGGCCACCGTTATCTCCTAATTGCATTATTGCAATTACATCTAATTCCTCCCTCTGTTTCTACACTTTTGCCTCTTTTATCTATTTTGTTTTTTAGCACAGTACATAGGTTGATTATGTTAAATAGTAACTCAGACAATGCCACTTTTCTTCTCAAAGTTTTCTAATATGCCCCCATTTTACTCTATTCAGTATTGAGGAACTCATAATCTAGGCCCCAGATAATTCCCTGAATTATCTCCTCCTATTTCCCCACTCATTTGATTCACCTACTTTTCTTGACCACAATAAAAATACTCCAACCTTGGGTTTCTTCTATTGTGTTCTTTGTGACTCCTATCCTCACATTTTGAAGGATTTTTTTTTTTTCCTCAAATGCCTCTCATCTTAAAGGGCTTTCCTCATAACTCTCTAATCTGGCCCTACTGTCTTTCTTGTCTCATGTCCTACTTTTCTTTTAACATTATCACTTATTATCCCTAACATACCTCTATAAGTGCAGGGATTTTTGCCTATTTTAAACAGGAACTGGCCCACACAGGTACTAAGTAAATATTTGCTGAATAAATGAATATTATAGATTTTGGATACATTTGCTCATTTTGTTCTCCCTAATCATCTCTCTCACTAGTGCATATTCTCCACGTAAGTATGGGCTTTTGTTTTGAGATTGTACCCCCGTGCTTAGAAAAGTATCTGCTTCATGATAAGACTTGATCAATATATGTTAAATGAATGACCACCCTTTTAAAAATTAATCAGTCTTTTAAGCCCGGAAAGGTTAAAAAAAAAAAGCATGAATTTACATTGTTATGTAAATTAAAACCAACTTGATTCTGAAGGATTAGTCACAAGCTGGCTCCAATTTGTCTTTTTGACATCATCTTCTTCCACAACCCTCCTAACTTCCTTATACAACTTATACTTCAATAAGACCAGACTATATACTATTTTCTGAATATATCAGGAAATCCTGCACCTATTTTACATGTTGTTGCTTCTGCCTTGGATGCTCCACTCTTTCTGACTGCTTATTAATATTTCATTATCTTTCAAGACCTAACTCAAAGTTTGTTTGAAACCTTTCTAGACTTCCCCATGCAGAATTAATTGCTCTTTCTTTAGGGATTTCATAGCTTATTTATGCATTCATTAAATAATTATTTTTCAATGTTCCAGGAAGCATATTAGATACTGCAGAGAAAAAGATGGGTATCTAGTTGAATATTGTACTGTGAATGCCCTAGAGTAGGTTTTCTAGGGCATTAGTGAAATTGCATCTTATTATTATTATTTTGCATATGTACTTCTCCAATTTGTATATGGATCGGATTCATGAGTTATCCAATTTGTGGCTGTGGTTCTGAATACTGTTTTTGGTAATTTGCAGACTCAAAACATATCTGTTGAAATGAAATTAAAATGTCCATTCATATCAGTTATGTCTACATCTGTATGCTAGACTTTCTCTCTTGTGCACATCATTCCCCATTGGAAACAATGTCTGATCTCTCTACACTCACACAAAATGGAGCACAGGTCCAGTAATTTTTACCTAAATTCTCATCTCTTCTTTATGCACCTACTACCTGTTCATTGGCTGTCCCTTCAGCTGAATATCTCCATTGTGATTATTTTTTTTAAAGCAAGTAATATGTTTATTAACTATAAGTGACAAATAAAATATGGTTTTGGGAGTGTCCTATCTTCTACTGATATTTTATTTACTCATTTTACAAGATTCTCCCTTTCTCCCAGCCAATAATTTATAATGAGTTAAATTACTCCTCAGAGAGAGGTGTCAAGATTTTCCCCCTTCCATGGAGTGAAACTGAGAATTTTCCAATTGTGAAAGCTCTGCTTTCTTATTCTAATTCAGGAAATGAGTAAACGTAGGTTCCCCTTGCCTATTTTTTGCAGAATTTCTTTTTTTTAGACTGCAAGTCAGTTATCCAAAAGGGTAGGAGTTCTGCTCTTCTTGTTCCCATGGTTACATAATCAATCTTAGGGATTATTCCTTACATATCTTCCATCTCTGATGATTCTGTTTGATGACAACAGGGGTGTATGGGATTCTCCTGCCATAATCAGTTATCTTCATGAAGAAAGGCAGCTGCGAGTTTCTAACAGTTTGGGTCAAAATAATTTGAGAGATTCCTTAAAGGTCACTATCTCTCATTATCATAACGTATTTCACTGTCTCTCATTATCATAACATATTTTAAACACTACTCTTTTTGAACATATCAACAAGTTTCCTTTCCAACAAATTTATAACAGTGCTCTTTTCTTTATGAGGATATAACTTTAAAATGAGATTGTAACATTTAATTTTGATTCTCTAAAGAAGCTACAGGAAAGCACTCACTATTCTAGTTCATCAATAAAATCATAACATCTTTAATTTGAGAGTACAAGATGTTGATTTGAATTATGTAGCAAAATATGTTCATTTAAAGGAGCAACTCTATCAGCATTGATTTATACTCGAGAATGCAGCTTGGATTATTATGAAAAGTCAATAAACATATTGATTAACAAGGAACATTTGGATTTCTTTAGGTATATGTTCTTGGACAAAATATATCTCTAAAAATATGATTTCCATACTAAATTTGCTAATATATTTTTCATGTTTGAATTATCAGTTTCAATGAGTAGCATAAGGCATATTCCTCTTTAGTAATAAAATTCTTCTCTATCCTGTTGATAGAGAAAACTGCCTATAGAACAATGGTATTTAGAAAAGAGTTCATGCAAGTTATTTATTAAAATCCCTTCTTAATCTAGTCTCAGAAACAATTCAGCTTAGGAAAAATGACAGTGAGGAATGAAACGATACTGCATTTCTTTGTCAGGCTCAGTCAGCATAGGGATATAAATGGAGGTGTGGAGAAAATGAGAGCAGCACAATTTGATTTACTCTAAAGTAGAGCAGCAAAATCAACACAAGGTAGAACAACAGTGCATGAGAAGGTACACAGGACCTTCATGGGTAGCAGTAAACAAATCAAAGTGACAGGTTTGAAGTATACAGGATTCAGTCAGTAAATCAAAATACAGCTGAAGCAAATGTTTATGGGTCTGTTGGTACTGGATGAGTCAGATAGACAACTGAGAGATGTATTTCAATATTTTGATTGTACCTCCTTTTCTTCTGCCCCCATGTGGGAGTTTTAGAAAAATATTGTGAAATTCTTTTTCTGTTTTTCAGTTTTCTTTGAAGAACATATTTCACTGACTAGAGCAATTACAGTTTCTTTCTTTTAAAATAGGATTGTCAATTTTAGCAAATGAAAATACAGCATGGGACCTACCTATACAAAAAAAATGTTTGTCCCCTTTTGTCTCAAAAAGGATTTACATTCACAAAAGAAAAAGAAAAATTAGTCTGAAAAGTAGGCTACACAGTATACTCCAGATTTTTAGACACCAAGACACCAGGTTGTGAATCTTTCCAAATATACTGTAGATCTTATGTTTTCATGAAGAATTTAAAGGGTAAGTTATGGTAGAGGAAATTTTGGTTTTGACCTCAGGAGATGTGCTTTATCCCTGTTTTTGTCTTAATTGGAGCATATAATTTAATCTTTTAGAAAATCTGTTTTTTTCTATTTTGATGGGGGAAAGGCCCCTACTAAGAAAGGCCCTTTAAATTTAATCAAGGGCAAATAGTTATTTCCCCCATAATTAAAACTTTAATTAAGCCATTTTTATAGACTCATTTAAAAATTCTGTTATCCTTGAAATTCCTTGAAATTCTGTTCTGAATTATTTTTGCTTCATGAAGACAAAGAGCACTAATCTCTTTTTTAAATATTATATTTTCAGCATGTAAATATATTATAATAAAATATATGTGCCCAATATTTAAGGGATACTGAATAATGGATGATAAAGTGGAATTGAAAGTTGGCTTTACTTTGGTTAAATTACAGAGATTCCCCCCCCCCCCCAAAGTTAACAATATCATAAATAGAATGAAATCTCCTTCAGGGCTAGAATTATATTCTGTATTGTTCAACGCTATCTCCCAGTATCTAGAGAAGGGCTTGCCACACATTAGGTACTATGGTGGTTTGAAGCTGTATATGCTCCAGAAAAGTATGTTCTTATGGTTAATCCATTCTTGTGGGTGTGGACCCATTGTTAGTAAGATCTTTTGGTGGGAAGGATCTTAATTTAAGATGTGGCCTCTCTCATTCAGAGTGGATCTTAATCTTCTTACTGGAGTACCTTTATAAGAGAAGAAATTCAGACAGAGAGAGAAAACCATTGAAGCCAGAAGCTGAGAGCAAGGAGACCAGGGAGAGAAGGGAGAGACCAGCAGACACCACCCTGTGCCTTGACATATGGCAGAGGACCCAAAGGTTGCTGGCAGTCAGATTTCGGGAAGAAAACATTTCTGTGATGATGCCCTAATTTGGACATTTCCCCAGACCTCTAACCATAAGTGAATTAATTCCCATTGTTAAAAGCCAACCCATATTATGGTATATGCTTTCAACAGCTTAGCAAACTAAAACAGGTACTCAATAAATGTTTATCGAATGTATTAATAAGCCTACAGAACCTCTTTATAGCACCAAAAATGCAATGCCTTTGAAAGGAAATTAAAAATAAAATTCTTGGTATAGAAATGAGGCAATATGATGTTCCTAAATGTGGTCAAGCATATTTAATTTTATAAGAAATGCAATCAAATATTCCAGCTAATTTTATATACTATATAACCAAAACAGATGTTGAGTTTGTTTTGGTTTTGTTTTGTTTTTTAGGTACTGGAGTCCGGGGATTGAACCTGGGACCTCATATATGGGAAATCGTTGCTCAATCACTGAGCCACATTGGCTTCCCTGAGTTGGTTTATTGTTTGTTTTGCTTTTGTTTGTTTTTGTTTTTTCAGGAGGCACCAGGAACTGAGCCCTGGACTGTCCATGTGGGAGGCAGGTGCTCAACTGTTTGAGCCACATCTGCTCCCTTGTTCTTGCTTTTAACTTTTGAATTTTAATCATTTTAAATTGTAATAGTAACAAATAGTTGTTTAGCAATAACCTTTGAAACTGTTAAAATAAAGATTTTTTAATAGTCCTTTTTAATTTTTTAAATTAAATTTTAATTTAGTCAACCATTGATTTAAAATGAAAAGGTCAACACTGAATTTCCCAATCTTTTTTGATTTGGGAACCATTTTCATGGGAATAATTTCATTAGTGTATATACTTCATAAAGATGGATATATGTACTTATATACCTTTTTATATATAATAGAAAATTTTACTCAATTTATGTTATTTCCTAAATTTAATTAATTTATTTAGATCTTACTCCCAGGTACCTTGTATAACACTGGGGAGAGAGGCAAACTGAGCAAACACATGCCCTACCTTCAAGGACATTCTGGTCTGATTTTTGTTTTGTGAGTCATTTCCTGTATGTATTTTGTATAATTTAGGCCATCTAAATCTCCCACAGCACATCTAGCATAGTGAATTGAAATTTAAATTGATTAATTTATTAATAAAATGCTGCTGTGTAAACAGAGAAGGTGTTGAATGAATGCTTTTGGCCAGTTTGCACCAATGCTTGACTTACATAAGTGACTCTCCTATTTTAATGGTCTTACACTTTACTACACTGAATCACAATATCCACAATACTAAATGACAATTATTAAAAGTTTTTATATATGTGGTGCCCTTCCTTCTAAGATCTTTTTTGACAGCATCACATTTGATTTTCACAGAAATGTATGAAGTAGAAATAATTGTTAACACTGTCTTGAAATAGGAAAATGAAGTACACAGCAGCTTACACAGTGCTTGCTGTGATTCAAGTCTAGAAAACAATGGGTAAAGTCATATTTTCTCCATAATTAAACTTTAATTAAACAATTATTTTAGGGCCCACACACCACAACCTCAAGGAACCTAAAGAACCAACTAAATGCCAACAATTTCCCACTGAGCTGTCCAGACCAGAATTGATAATACACAATTTATTCATTTAATAAATATTTATTTAGTGCCTACTATTTGCTAGTCACTCTATTACTTCTCTTAAGATAGATATGATTTTCAGACTCATGAAACATATATTTGGGACGAAGACCATCTGAGAAATAAATCAACAAGATAATTTCAGACAAAGGAGCTGTTTTAAAGATAATTAAGAAGGATGATATGAAAGGGAGTGCATGGGAGTGGGTATTTAAAATGGGTATTTAAGGAAGTTGACTCCAATGAGAAGACATTTGAAATCTGAAGGAGCAGAAAAAGCCATAAATGAGAAACCCTGCAGTAGAACACTCCAGGCAAGAAGCAGCAACAAATTCAATACCATAAACATGTTTAAGGAAAGAAAGAAACTTACTGTGGGAAGAGCAGAGGGAAACCAATGGACCAAAGTGGAAAGATAGATAGGTGACAGATCATGAAAAGCTAGATTGAACAGTCATGTGTTATCTGTACCAAAATCTGTGTTCTCTTTTTTTTTCTAGCCACACCACAGTTAGATTAGATCTTCCAGTATCCCTTGTAGTTGAGAGGGCTTCTATGATTAAATTATAGCCAAGGGAAAGCAAGTAGTAATAACTCACATTATTTCTGGCCCAAGGCTCTCTTTCCCTTTGGAGGACTTGATGAAAATGACAATTAACATTTAGGTAATATTAGTTCCACAAGATGGAAGAGAGTTACATCTATGAATTACCAGATGGAGAAGAACCATCTTCTGACCAGCAAAAGAACATATTAAAAGTCTTAGATGAACAATAAATAAACTTCCATTGTTTCTGAGCCATTACACATTTGGGTGTCCACGCTAACTAATGCAGAATTAGATTTCTTACCCTATGAAAATAAGGGTGCTGGTTTTACAACACTTTTTGACATTGTAGATCTTTTAGGAAGTAGGGATTTGATTCTGAGGAAAGAGAGTAGGGCATTCTTAACAAGAACTTAAAAAGTCATTTCTAAGCTAAAAAGTTGTAGTAAGTACTAAGAGTCAAGCCAGCAAGTGAAGCATTGGAAGATAAGTGTAATGGGCAATATGGAAGCAAAAGCAAGATAAATCTATGCCCAGGAGTTTGAAGAAAATTAGAATAAAATAAGACAGAGGATGGGCAATAAATAAGTCACTGGCTATGTAATAACCAGAGATGCTAAAATGTGCTTAGCTTGTTGATCTTGGCTTATACCTGTAGACTTCTATTATATGCTATAGATGTTAGATATACTTAAGGCACAGATTTTGTTTGGGTAGACAGTAATGATAACAAAAATATTGCTTTACATTTAGTAGATAAATAAATTTAATTTTCCAAAATACCCTATGTTAAAGGAACTACTGCAAGTTAAAAAACTGAGATTTGAGAAGGTTGAGGCTTAACACTGCCCCACTATGACAGAGAAAATCCAGTTTGATTGATGACAGAGACTGTTTTTTTCTATAAAATACCTGCTTCTGAATACCAAACTTGTTACAAAATAATCACGTTGAGTCATCAGGCAAATCCATCTGGATGACCAACTGATCTTGTCACTTTAAGTACAGATATCTTGGCATCAGAAAAACATAATCATAGTTTTATTTCCTTGCCCACATAATTTGCCTTCTCACCTACCTGTCTTAAATTCAGTTAAGAACTTAATTAATAAAAAGAACAAGGAGATAGAAGGTTGCATGATACCAGATCTTTATTTTATATCACTTTAAGAAAAGTTGACCAAAAGTACTCTTCTCACCTTAGTCTAGGAATAGATCAATATGCTCTGACAGTAGACATACTACACCTATTGCTATATTTATGCAGCCCAAAGCTAACCTACATTAAATACACAGTAGGTTTATTATTTGCAATACCACACAAGGAATAGGTCACTTCAAGAAGATGATAGATTACTGTGTGCTTGGGGTGTGTAAATACACAGACTCTCAGCAACTACAGTTGTTTAAGTATTTAAAGGAAGTGCCATAAAAAAGTAATATTTTTTTCATGTTCATATTCCAATAATTTTGTTCCTCTTAAGAAGTGGCTTCCCATAATCTCTGGAGGAGAATGAATATAACCTTTATTTGAGTATCTACTTATTGTCAGTTATTTTTTTGGATGCCTTATTTTACAGACAAGGAAACAAAAATTCTAAAAAGTTAAGTTACTTGCTTGAAGTTACAGAAAATCTGTGTCATAAACCAAGATTTATATTCAGAACAATCTGAATATAAAAACCTATACTCCTTTAAAAGTTTGGATTTATAAACAAAATTATTTTTATATTACATCTTGGGAAATATTTTTTAAATGAAGGTAAAATACTCTCTTAATTTCTTATGGAATTATATTTGAGTATACTTCATTCACTCACTCACATATTCAGCAAATAATTAAATGCCAACTATATGCCTGCAGGTGCAACATGCAAGGGTGAAAGCAGTAAACACAGATAAAATTCTCTATACTCATGGAGCTTATATTTTAGGTAGAGGAAACATAATAATATATCAAAAGGTATTTTAGGTGGAGATATAATTTACAGTTTTAAATACACATTAATATCAATTTAAAAATCTGTATAAATAGAATCTTTTGGTCTTCATCTTCAATTGAAGATGAAGTATATGATTATTAATGCAGGGTATTGAATTAACTTATTATATTTTGATAAACTTGTTTCACCTCACAGAAACTTGCTGTAGTCATTGTGGAAAAATATGTAATAGTTGTTAAATGACAAAGAAGGTTAATCTTGCAACAATGTATTTGTGAAAAAAGGGATGTTTTTAAGATCTCAGTAAAGCTGTTTTGGATACTGAGGATAATCCTTGGATAGGTATTGAATTGCAAATAATGATAGCCTAATATATTTAGATACCTTTCTACATGTACAGGAAAAGCACCTCTGCAGATTGGCCAAAATTAAATATTTTTAAATAATCCAAGTAACAGCACAAAAAAACGAGGACAGTTTTTAATAAGAGGAAAATGATGTTGCATCAACATTTAAATTGCTTGACTAGGATACAATCTAAAGTTGTTTAAGCATGTTTAAAATGACCCCTGAGGACATGGTTCATGTTAGACTAAAGGAAGCTACATAAGTTTGGAAAATTATGGCTTCTAAAGGACCATGCATACCATCATCGCATTTCCAACCCATGCTTGTCTCACAGGGTCTAAACCAGATGCAAACAATTTAATGGCATTTAAGGAAATCTTTGTGTGGAGATCCGCAGTGGAATAGTGCCCACTGGTCATTATTCAGGCTTCTCTGGAATTCCATTTATAGAAACCATAATAATCAATATGTAACAATCATAGTTGTTCAACACATCACACTTTCTCCTTTTTCTGCCACACAGATTAGGTCTTTCTCTCTCTCTCTCTCTCTCTCTTTCTTCTTTCTTTCTTTCAAAAAAAAAAATGGTTTTAAATGGTAGGAACATCATCCTTTAGCTCTGTTTTCTCCATTACGTGAGACAAAACTGCACATGCAAAATTACTCTGCCCAGGGGACAGTTATTTGAAAGCTCTTTAAATCCACTGTGAGAAAACAATCAAGTGGACATATAAATGTGATTGAAAAAATTCCAAATTGTTAACTTTGAAGCTACATTTGCAGGAAAGTATACATCTCTACATCCATTTATTCTGTACTTAATGATCAGCAGTCACGAATATTAAATAATTTTCATACCTTCATTTAAATGAAAGTTTAAAAGTGTTTGGAATATATTTGATATTTTTTGTCACCATGAGCTTATATCCATTTAATTTATTTTTGTTAATTTTTATTTATAAGCACTCTTTAGCATTTAATTTGTTAAGAAAAACTTTCAGTTCACATCTCAGAGAAAGCAAAACGACTTCAGGATAACCAATTTGTTAAGAATATTCACAATATAGTTACAAAATTCTTTGTTTGGAATTTATTATTATTTGGGAAAATATGAAACATGAAAACAGATTGTTCTCCGAATGTATTTTTTAATTTTTATTTTTCACACTACATATGGGATGATCTTATTTTTCATGGAGCAGGGCCCACTCAGACTAGTTAGATCAAAAATAGGAAATAGCATTCAGCTCTCACTCCAGGAACTGGCAGTCTTCTTCAGCTTAAATACAAAGATGGAGAGCAAGGAGAGATTTCTCTTCAGTGAGAATGAGATGAGAAAATAATCAATTTAGAACACATTTTCTCTTTCTCAATAAAATTTTTAAAACTATGACTTTCTTCAGCTCCACAGATTTGAGATAATTCAGCATCCCTAAATTCAGTGTTTCTTAACCAAGGTGATTTCTGCCTGTCCCCCAAACCCGGGGACATTTGGCAGTATCTAACAGACATTTCTGTTAGTCGCACCTTGGGGAGGAGGTTTACTGGCAATTACTGGGAAAAGGCCATAAATGCTGCTAAACATTCTATGACGCACAGATCTGCCCCTAAAACAAAAAACCATCTGGTCCAAAATTTCAATAGTGTTAAGCTTGAGAGATCCTAATTAAAGTTAAGACTATCTTATTCCATCACTAAAGTTAATTCAAGAATTCTGTAGACTCTGCCCTTCAGCATAAGGAATCAGGTATTAAAATGATAATACTTAGTTAATTATGTTTACATAACAACATCTAACAATAGCAATAAGCCATATATTTTATATCATATATTATGGAAAAATAAATACAGAAATAAAACTGCATAATCAGGCACAATTTTTGAACAGTTAAAAAAATGGCATTTTCATTGTTCTCTTGCCTCATGAATCTTTTCCCTGTACCTAGTCACTACAGAAATTCCTGGTCTAACAATGTTTATTGATATACATTTTTGGAGAACTCTGATACCTGATTAACAGGTTTGACTTTTCTGAGTAGAAAATAAAGTGAACACTATGTCATTTTTTATTATCAACCATTTTCATGTTTATTAGAGTGGCTGAAAAAGAACCCATATAAGAAGAAGAAATTCAACCAAAGTTTTTCATGAAAATTGTTTATTTTCTGAGAAAGTATCATTTATTCTTTGGAAATGTGTGAACAAAAGAATGATATATGTATTTGTTAACTGTTTTCTGTTACATGTACATTATCAACATGACACTTGTTAGAACATTTCAATCAAATAATCAATAAATGTCATGAGAACCTAAAGGAAATATATAAAATGTGCTGAGATGTGTATTGTCAGTAATATTTAAAAAGTTTAAGACCCAACCCTCTCTCCAGAATCTTATAACCTGGATGCTATACCCAGCACTACTCCAAATATTTCAGTAATAAAAAGATAAAGATTAATAACTCATTCATTCATTGATTCATTTACTCAACAAGTTATTTGTCACAAAAATATTTTTTGGCATACCTTGTGCTGTATGTAAATGTTTATGCACAGTAACAGCACACGAGAACATTACTTTTGGATATAAATAGTCTTTAAAGGCAAGGAATCATGTTTGGTGGTTTGTTCAATGTCATATTTTTAAGTTACTAGCATAGTGCCCTGTCCACTCAAGTCTTAATAAATATATGTTGAATTAACAAATAAATTAATTAATGTATTAATATATATGACATGAGAGGCATACATCAAGTACAATGACAGTTCAGAGAAATCAATAACATACTTAGTTGGGCATGTTAGAAGGAACTTCATAGATGAGGTGGTATTTGACTTAGACGTAATGGAATGAGGGAATTATTGAAAATTAAGGAAAATTAGGAAGAGGTGAATAATTCTAGAAAGGATGAAAGATTTGTTTTTTTGAACAAATAGGCTTGAGAAGGTAAGGCATTCATGTTGAAATGTCAGGTGGACTATTAAAAAGATGAGTCTGAAGAGAAAGGCCAGAGTTAGAGATGGCAGCAGAGAAGACAGATACGTGGAGT